>LZPO01117201.1:117766-133467 GCA_001675575.1 Neotoma lepida
ACACTCATGGTATAGTTCAACCCATCCTGCCTCTCCTGCCTTCCAGAGGTGAGGTCAGATTCACATCCACTCCCCTTGGTAAAGCTGTAGAATGTAACCTTTCACCAGCAAATACATAGTATCCTACCCCGTTGCTGATCTTTCTTAGATGTTAGCAGCTGTTCATATGTAATGTCCAGTTCAGTGGTTCTCAACCTTCCTAATGCTGCAACCCTTTAACACAGTTCCTTGTGTTGTGGTGACTCCCAACCATAAAATTATTTCATTGCTACTTCATAACTGTAATTTTGCTACTATTATGAATCATCATGTAAATATCTGATATGCAGGATACCTGATATGCAACCCCTGTGAAAGGGTTATTCAATCCCACAAAGGGGTCACGACCTACAGNTTGAGGACTGCTGGTCTGGGTGCATTACTTCATTAGGACTTGAAATGCATGACATTTTAGTTGAATTATCCCAAGGTTACTGCTGGAGATGCTTTCACTGGGAAATTTCCCACCTGCTGTTTGTTCAAACGTGATGCACCTCAAAGGGGAAACACGAAACAAGCACCTGAATCCTGCCATTTATTTAACCTTTGTCAGGAGGATGCGTNGATTCGCCGTGATGCTCTAAAAGTGCTCTCTTGTTTTTTAATATTATTAAGAATTTATGCATTTAAATATATTTGAATTTCAATCTATTGTAATTATTTCCTTTATAAAAGCTCCAATGGGTACTATTTTTAGCCAGGTAGAGCCTCAGGTTGCTATGAGTCTTATGCATGTACTGAATAGTCACTCCAAGACATCCAGAGTACATTTCATATCCCCAAACTAGAAGTGGCTATTCTTGAAGCAGCCAGTTTTTTGCAGCAGGCGTATTTCCAGACCATTGTCTGGGTACTCAGGATGCTTATTGCTTCTAGGTTGTTCATTGTATTGGGCCTCTTTGTGGATAGAATCAGAAAGCTATTTTTATTAACCAATGTGCATATGTATATATTTAATTATGTATAAACTTGAAGATAAAATGTCTTGGGAGCTCATGTTCATCCTTCAATTGCAAATTCAGACAATTTGCTTNCTTAAGTCCTGTTTTAAAATCCCACTTTCAGCTGTGGGGATGTTAGAATGTTCCAGAATCATTCATTTGCTCTCTTCCCCATTACTTAAAACAGTCACAGAATAACAATCCTACTATAGCTAACATAGTTATTGAGAAATTCTTCAAATGCTTTCTCTTTAAGTCATGTAGGCATTTGCAAATAATATTCCCCAGGATTTTTATATCAGTGTCCTCCAATTTATCATTAGATCCCTTTGAGTAGAATCATGGAAATAATTCTCCCAAAGTTCTTAAGGACCAATAACAGTATGTCTGTACCCATCCTCTGGGAGTCAGTTTGCTGGACTTGAGGCCTCTAGCTCATCTATTCCTCCCTGAAGGTGTTGATGTGTCAGGGCAGCTCCTGTGGCATGTGATGGGGACACACCTTCCTTATGTTCTCAAAACTCTTACTCTGTCAAGATCAGTGGTTCTCAACATGTGGGTTGTGACTCCCTTGAGGGTCACATATCAGATATCCTGCATATCATATATTTGCATTATAATTCATAACAGTAACAAAATTACAGTTATGAAGTAGCAACAAAATAATGTTATGGTTGGGGTCATCACAACATCACAACATGAGGAACTGCATTAAAGTGTTGCAGTATCAGGAAGGTTGAGAACTACTATCTTAGATATTCACAGGGTTCTTTCATTCCCCTCTGCTTCATAGTTTTGCTAGATTTAGTCTTCATCCTTTCTGTTTGATAACTTCATGTTTGCTATGTATTCTTTTGATTATATTTGAATTGGGAAGTGATGTTNTTTGATTATGTGTATGGATGTTTTGCCTGCATGTATATATGTGCACCAAGTACATGCCCAGCACCTGAGGTGGCCAGCAGAGAGTGTTGGAGCCCCTGGGACTAGAGTTACAAATGGTTGGAAACTGCTATGTGGTGCTGGGAATAGAATCCTGGTCTCTAGCAGAGCAGCCAGTGCTCTTAACAACTAAGCCATCTCTCCATTGTAACGTGAATCTTAAAAGGTCTTATTAATAAAAAAAAAAACTCAGGGCCAGATATTGGGGTAAATTCTGAAAGATCAGAGAGACAGAACAAGTCACAGCCAACCTCACATCCCCAGTTCCTCAGCTGATCTTGTTTCCTCAGATTGGAAGCCTCTGAGTCCTCACTGGAATGAATCTCAGCTGAACTGCTGCTGAAAGCCTAAAAGCTTAAGAGCCTCTAGTTCCTGGTCCTCACACCTTATATACCTTTCTGCTTCCTGCCATTACTTCCTGCGATTAAAGGTGTGTGTCATCATGCCTGGCTGTTTCCAGTGTGGCCTTGAACTCACAGAGATCTGGATGGATCTCTGCCTCCCAAGTGATATGATTAAAGGCATGTATGCCACTACTGTCTGGCCTCTATGCCTAATCTAGTGGCTGTTCTGTTCTCTGACCCCAGATAAGTTTATTAGAGTGCACAATATATTGGGGGACACAATATCACCACACTCCAATCCTGACTTTGGGGAAGTTTTTAATAGATTATGTGACTTACTTTCAGTTTTATCTCCTGGCTTAGATTTCTTCATCGTTTGTATATTGTTTCCTCTTTGCCCATCTTTAGTTATTTCATTGCCTCAAGTCCTTTGTAAGTCTTTTTAAATGTCTTTTGTCTCTGAGTTTTCTATTCCTCTTCTGTGCTTTTTGGCCTAGCATCCATTCCTAAAATGGTGTTTTTATTTCTAATTCTGTGCTGAGCTCTGTCACCTCATTTCTGACTTTTTCTGATTGTGAATTGTGTTCATTTATGCCTCACACCTGTTTCTTAAATCTTTCATTGATTTTAAAACAGGCTACTGCTTGATTTTTTTCTCTGTGTGGGAGGAGGGCATTAATTCATGGTGTAGTGTATTTGACATTAATGGGAAGAATATTGGGCTGTCTTTTTTCTTGTACAGGATTTGACCTCAATATTTTTCTAGGTTTTGCTTTGATGTGATGCAAAAGCATATTTTCCTTGGACTTTTATTTATTTGCTTACTTTTAAAGACTTATTATCTTAATTGTGTGTGTGTGCACGTGTGTGTGTGTACACGTGTCTGTGTATGTGTGTGTGTGTCTGTGTATGTGTGTGTGTGTCTGTGTATGTGTGTGTATGCAGTGCATGTGTATACACATGTGTGTCTGTGTGTGTGCACGCATGTGTGTACATGTGTGTGTGTGTGTGTACACATGTGTGTGTGTGTGTGTGTGTGTGTGTGTGTGTGTGTTGCATGTACACACACAGGCTAGCAGAGAGTGTCAGACTCCCTGGGGCTGGAGTTACAAGCTTGCTTATGTAGGAGCTGAGGACCAAACTGGGCCCTTTTGCAAAAGCACTCCACGCTTGTAACTGCTGAGTCATCTCTGCACCCCTTCCTTGAACTTTTAGGAATGGGGTTCATGAGAGCGGTTTAAGATCATAGCACTAGGACAGCCCCTTCTAGACCCTCGTGGTTCTGTGCCCGTTTCATTTATGTCTGGATCTTTTCTTTTCCCCTATCATCTCCACCCTGATCTGTCTGGCTGCTGCCCTGAGGCTTTTCTTGCTCTAGATGGGACCCCTGGGAACCAGTCTTTACAATTCACAGGGGTGAGACCACCTTGCTCCTTCATATNTTATGATGGGCCTCTCTCACCTCATACCCTGGCTCAGCACAGTCCTCCTGGGTTTACCTGTTTTCTCCACTTGGCCTTCAGGCTTTTCCTGTGAACACCTATTGGAATTTTCCACTTATGAGAGTCACTCTTGATTCTGATTTTGCCAATACAGATACCAGGCAGATCTACCAGAGATGTTATGTTGGTTCATTCTTACCTGCTTGTATCTTGTTTTCAAAGAGACATTAAATTCAAGCTTTTAAACTGCTGTGTAAATACATGCTCACTTTATTTTTTTTAATGTGGTAATTCAAAGCATTAAAAAAAACCTTATTTTTAAAAAGAAATTTTAAAATTTCAACTTGTCAGGCTCGGAGTGGTACAGATTTGTAATCCTAGCTACTCGGGAGGGTGAGGTAGGAGAATTACAAGTTCAGTGTCTGCTTGAGCTACAGAGAGAGCTCAAGGCCAGTCTGAACAACTTAATGAGCCTTTGTCTCAAAATAGAAGGTTAAAAAGGTCTGTGTTGAACCTCAGAGGTGGACCACTTGCAAGCGCACACAGAGCCCAGCTACACTCCTCACTCCTCCAAGGAAATAAGCATGTCAGTGGCGCATTATTTATAATTGGGGAGGGGGATTACTTGTCTCTCTAAGACAGGTGGAGTGCTATAGCCCAGGTGGCTGTCCATCTTGAGGCAATCCTCCTGCCTCAGTGTCTCAAGTCCTGGGATTACAGGCCTTTGTCACCACGCTCGGCTTTCCATGGCTATTTTTCAAGTGTACCCTATCACTAATATATTACTTTTGTAGTCAGAAAGGAAACAGTTGAAGTAAAATTTACAGCTAGGGAAAAAAAGAAACATTTTTGGTTTTGTTGTAGACACCATTCTAGAAGGCCTTGGAAAGTTGTAGGGAACCCTCATATCTCACGGTCACAGGTGGCTTGAATCTGGTGGTGAAAGGTGAAGGAGGAAGATGGGTTGGTCTTATGCTCAGTCAGCTACCTTCACATTTGACCGACAGCCAGGCAGATGAACCTGCTCCACACCCAAGGGCAGATGAGCGGTTGAGCAAGGCCACTAATGCTGATTCCTCACTCAATGATTCTCTGTGTGACATGTTTTGGTTTTAGTTTTTGCACTTAGATGAGAATTTTACCTAAATTATTACCCCTTTGATTGCAAAAAAACAATGGCATTACGGTATTTCCAATGATCTTTGGTGAATTGAAACTTTCTAAAGGGCTTATCGGAACAAGTTCTTTTAATCAGAAAGTGCTACTTTTGTGTTAAATAACAGTAAAATGGTATTAAGTAAGTGTGGTTTCTAACTTGTACTTATCCAAAGGCCATCACTGTTGACGGTTTTATTAGTGAGACCCCCCCCATTTTTCTTTCTTTCCTCTCCCCCCCCACCCCGTGTGTGTGTATGTGTGTGTGTGTGTATGTGTGTGTGCTTGAGCACACACAAACACAAGCAGGAGTCTTTTTCCACCTCTCTTTTATTTATTTAAAGAAAATTGTACATGATTTCAACTTACAGCTGGCAAGCCTTCCAGTCTTGGACCTTAAAGCATGACCGTTATGAAATTTATTAGGATTTATGTTTGCAAAGACAAAGCTGTTTGTTCAGAGGATAGTAAAATGATCATAGAAAACTTTCTGGTGCTTTATCAGGGGTTGCTCAGTTCCTTTGGGGCTTATTTGTGTTTAAGCCTTCTCACATAATAGCTTTTGATGGCATTTTTTACCCCCGAAGATACCCATCATGTCCTAGGGCCAGCTTGTATTTGCATTGTACGCCTGTCTTAAAAGTTACCTTGTGCACACTTCGCTAGAGAGATGCCTTCCAAATTATAAAAACAAAAAACAAATAAACAAAAGAAACAAACAAGAAAACCTAAGATGCAGGAAAGAGAATGTAAGGAAATGTCAGCCTAGCTATCCCGATTCCCTTACAAAGATGGATTGATTCTAGAAAAGCTACATACAATGAGCGGACGGTGCTGTGCCCTCTTGATGCTTGCCTGAGTAAATGATGTCTATTTGAAGCTTTCTCAGCTTCAAATGCATGTGAAATTTGTTCTGGGGATGGAGGAAGTTTTACCATTTACCATATTATAGTACCAGGATCAAACAAAGCTGTAAACAATAAATGGTNCTTACATTCATTGGGGACCACCAGAAGAAATCCAACAACTGTCCAATAATTATTGATAACACTGGAATTGGTTGAATAAAAGTAGGCTTGCTAAATTAGGACTGTGAGATCGATCCTAGATGGAATTTTAGAAATTATCCTCAGATGGAAGTGAAATGCTGGGTAAGGAGCCAATATCAATAAGAGAAGGAAGACAGAATAATTGTATTAATTTTCTGCTGCTGTGCACCAAACTGCTGCCAGCATAATACAAGGGACACATCCCTACACTTCCAAACTGAGCAGGTGCACAGGCCTGCCTGCTCTTACACATGTACCCTTGTTCCCGTCAGCAGTGGGATGGGGCACTTCCTATTTCAAAGCTCTCCATCTTCAGAAGGCAAGCTTCCGGAGTTGTCACACACGGGCTTTCAAGAAAAAAATGTGTANTTTCAATGAAATGGAATAGAGAGTATTTTCTTTCATGTGCTTTTTTTTTCCCCTGAGATGAAGATGTAGTTTGCAGGCATTTTCTTTGTTAGCTCCCTGTCCTTTCTTCTTTGTGAATAGCATTCTGTGGTGACGTGGTGACCTGCTGCAACTCTGTGCTCCTCCATGCCATTTGAATTTGTCTCCCTTTCGCTGGCTTGCCCTCCCCACCCCTTCCCCTAAGGAGAAGTGTGGCAGAGCTTAGAACCAGAATTGGAATACCCTGAGTACTATTAGTTATGACCAGCCCAGTGTGACCCTGAGAAAGTAACCTCCCATCTTGCCATATTTTAAATGGGAGAGGTGNTGACCCCCTTTCCAGGATGGCTGAGAGGGTTAACACATTAATGATGGCATTGCATTTTTCAAGAAGCCAGTTCATAATGCTCTTAGGTCTGACAGCTGAGACGAATGTGATGATTAAAGATCAGTGGCCTCTGTGGAGTAAGCTAAAACCCAGTGAAGAGCATTAACAGAACCATAAAGCCCCCAGTATCACCACACTGCACAGGCCTTTCCACCAGGCCTCATATTCCCAGACAGGTCTGTCTCAAGGCTTCATTTAGGATTGTACTGCTAGCAGAGATGTGCCTAAAGGATTTTATTCTCAGCAGTTGAAATGATGCTTTTGCTTGCTTTTATTTCATTTTTACCATGTTTCTGTTTACATATATGTCTGTGTTTGTACACACACACATACCACAGTGGACCCGTGGAGGTGAGAGGACAATTTGCAGGATTTGGTTCTCTCCTTCCATCATGTGGTTCCCAGGGATGGAACTCCAATCCTCACGTTTAGCCACAAGCACCTTTTACCCTTTGGACCATCTCGCTGGCCCTGTTTGTTTATATTAAACGTTATTGTACTTAGGCAGCTTCAGCAATTTATATGACTAGATACACATATTTATAGGGGTTTTCATTCATCCCTCTTCATGATAGTGTTAAGGCCTTGACATGAGCTCAGGATATGTATTAAGTGCCAGATAAAAAAATATCCAGGAAAAACAAAACACTCTGATATTTAATCACAAACTGAAAGTCTGTAGCTATGGGGAAAATCTAGACTCCCAGTGATATTGACCTCTAGAAATGTGCGGGCAAGGCTCCGCAGCCACAGGCTTTCTGGCTGTGCTACACTGGTCGCATCAGTCAGAAATTGAATTTAGAATAGGAGGAGGGAGAGCCCAAGATGCAATTACTGCAGTAATGGCAAGGAAAGCAGAGGCACATTGTTTCAAGCTGTTTCTTGCCTTTTTCATTGGAAATGTAGCAGGCATTTGTGTATGGTAAAGCAAAGAAAACAATAATAACCAGAGGGTAAAGGTGTAATGAGAAACTCTTGTTCTATAGGTAATCCCCGAACGACTGACATTGTAGCTGGAGTTACTGACAGAAGCTGACATTCCCCAGTTTCACACACTGTGTGAACTTGGGTGCTTCTGTCCACTTTAGGGGTGAGGATGGAGATGTCTAGGTTTTCTAGCTCTTGTTTGGTACTGTCCGACACAGTATCTCCTGGTGTTTATTGGTGCCCATAAGAAGCTTGGAGAGAAAGAAGAGGGAGGTTATGAATATAATAGGTGACTCAAACAGAATGAGAAGGGTTTTTTGTAGAGTTCGTGTTTTGGGTTTTTTTTGGTTTGTTTGTTTGTTTTTTAGCAGTTTTTGTGTGTTACCTGGCTTACAGTAAATAAAACAGTCACTTCATATTGAGTCTGTTTTCCTGTGTACAAAAATGATTTGATCAGTCAGGGTATGCAGTAATAGCAAGCAATCCCCAATATCAAATATCTTACTAGGAGCTCATGGAGGTGTGTGTGTGTGTGTGTGTGTGTGTGTGTGTGTGTGTGTGTGTACAAACCTCACCTAGACTTAAGTTTATCAACTGTATCTCATCTGGAATGTCACTACTCACCATGGTCCGGAGAAGGACATGTAGTAAGTCCTACAAGAGTTCTTAATGACAAAATGGCGTGTAATTACCCATCTCATGGGCCAAACAAGTTACAGGGCCTATATTAGCCTCAAGGGGGAAGAAAAGTACAGCTGACTTTGTGCACAGGAGGCAACAATACACAAAGTGTTGGTGAAGGCCCTGCTGGCCACCTCAGGAGGNTTGCTAATGTTTATCTTCCAGGGGGAGCCCCACATACACTAACTGGGAGAGACAGAGACATTGGTTGGGAGAGGATTGTGTGAATAAGTTTATGAAACCCTGAGTGGATCTTTTGACATTATAAAAATATGTAAATGAACAACTGAAAAATTAAAAACATCAGTTTGACNCTTGTTTTTCAAACAAGTGAAAATGAATGTACAGTGTAACAAAGCTTGTTGGGGTACAGCGAAAACAATGTTAAACAAATGTTTATGACAATGTCTGCCTATATTTTTAAAAAGAGAAATCTCAAAAAAAAAAACCCTATTACTGTATCTCAAGATGCTCAAAAAGCCAGGACAAGCTGAACCTAAAATTAGTAGAAGGAAAGAAATGATGATCAAATTGGAAATAAATGAAACTGAACCTAAGAATACACAAAGGACCCCTGAAACAAAGAGCTGGTTCTCCAAGGCTAAGACAGACCCTGGACTAGACTAAGAAATAAAAAAGGTAAACAATCAGAGAGAAAACAGAGACTACATCTCTGAGTTGTCACTCATAATTAATCAGTATAGATTATCATGAACAACTAAGTAATTTAACAACCTAGAAGATTCCTTGACGCCAGCACTGCACAGAGACTGAAGCACCAGGCGACTACNTTTTATCCCCTCCTACTCGAGTCTGTGTTTCTTATTCTCCAAAAACTCCAGGATTCCTTTAGTCCCTTTGATTATAGTGACCACAGTTCCCTTNAAACCCCCATGGCACTAGGTAGTCTCTTAGACATTTGGGGCAATCCAGAGATGTCTGATACTTGTTAAAGGTACTGCTAAATTCAAGAGGCTTCCTAGTGCTTAAAAAAAAAAATGCTTAAGGGAAAGTGTAGGGATGTGAGCCAAACATCCTTGCCCTCAGCTAAAAGGGTTGTTTCCCCTGACTGTCCTCCTGTTAGCTGCAAGTGCTGTCCCCGACTGAGTCCAGGCTCCCTGGAGTCTCTTGCTCCTGCGCACCCCTCCAGGCAGACTTTTCTGCTGGAAGCCAGGGCAAAGGTGGTTCAGCACCACATGTCGTACTCTCCCTCTCCATCTGGTGTCTCCTAAACCCAGCCATCCCCACAGGATCTTTGTTTAGGGTGGGCCAGAGTGGTCTGCAGGGATGCCTGTGTTGTCTTGTGCTGGCTTTCAAGTCACCTGGCTGCNGTTTCCTCGTCTAAACN
This sequence comes from Neotoma lepida, assembly GCA_001675575.1. Classification (NCBI taxonomy): domain Eukaryota; kingdom Metazoa; phylum Chordata; class Mammalia; order Rodentia; family Cricetidae; genus Neotoma; species Neotoma lepida. The sequence goes on from LZPO01117201.1 coordinate 127,410, forward strand.
CGGNGCCTCTTCATTGTTGATGGGGTTCTGCAGTCTCCGGACAGCCTAGGCGGTGGTAGTAGCCTGTTGCTCCATAAAGACTGAAGAAAAGGAAGAGCGAGGGAAGGATGGTGGGAGCATGGATGCTCATTAAGCTTGTGTGGGAAGCATCACACAGAAAACTGTGTCTAGCAGACTAACCGGATGTTGAGAGCCAGTATAGCCATGACANANTCCAAAGCAGAGGCTGGCGTTGTCCTGCCAATGTTTTCAGTTTGACCCTCACGAGCATGTGTATTGTACAGGCGTGTGAATACAACACACACTATTTGGGGTGGGACTAAAGAGCAGCGACAAGAGCTCACAATGCCCCTCAGGACCTGAGGGGAACTTAGTCTACACATAGATGTTTCAGAGAAAGACAGGGGCTGTTGATTTAGTCACCAAAGCTGGTTTTGACATACTAACATTTTGTGACTTCTCACAATTTTAGTGGAGTGTGGATGAAAAAGTCCTAAAATGCACCAAAGGAGATTGTTCTGCTTACGTGTGGCTTTCTTGGGTGCTAGGGATTAAACCCAGAGCCACTGAGCAAATGTCTCCAGNCCCCTAGAAGTGGCCTTGCTCTTACCTCTGGACCCACTGACTCNAGTGGCTTCACCTTGAGTGGACGTTATTTGGTGTTGAGGTTATCATTGAATACAGTAGTTCACATCAGNNTTCTTCTGAGAGCAGCTCGCCTGTGAAGGTTTACGATCGATCATTCAAAAGCCTTGCTCACCCAGTTCTTGTTTCCAGAGTTCTGAGGGTCCCAGGTCCCTGCCCTGGGTGATACCATTGGAAACGTAGCAGATTTGGGGAAAGGGAGGATGTACGAGGTAGTGGGTAAGAAGCCTTACCCTTTCCCTGCTACAGGCCCGAAAATGTACACCTGCAGAGCTGGCTGGAGAGCACATATGGCTCTTGGCATTCGGAAAACCTTGTTGAAAGTGAAATTAAAATTTCCCTGCTGGACAGGAAATTAATAACCGCTGAGTGTAGCAGACAAGGCCAGAGCTAGACCACTTGTTCCATCACCTAGGATGTTTTATTGTTATGTAAATGAGATCAGCTGCTCCTGCCTAAGGGGAATTGAGGAGGGTAGAGAGAAATAACCNGGACAGGTTCCTTATGGTTCAAATTCCCTCTGTAAAAGCGTTTTCCTGGCATGCACTGGTTTTTTANTCCATCAGTGCATAGGCATAGGGAAGCTTCGAGGCCTCTTTTGTCATTATTTCTATAAAGTAGCCTTCATGGCTGTGACACATTGCCATTTACCCATTTCATAACACTTCCAGATCACCCACAGTGAGCTGGGCCATATGCCACCAGGGCGGGGCGGGGGGCTAGGGCTGAATAATGGAATATCTAGTGTCTGTCTTCTGGGACTTTACAGTTTGGAAGAGGAGGATATTGGATAGCAATAACGAGTCCCCCACCCCCACCGATTACATCACTTAGTGTTTGGGGTTGAAAACTAACTGAAGCATACTGTGGAAAATGAAGCAAATTGGTGGAAGGAACCAAGGGACAGGCCTTCGAGACTGTGGATGAAGCAACTCTGTGCAAGCTTAGGTGCATTACTTAAGGGCATTTACTTGAGATTCAGAATCTGATGGCCTCGTGTCTGTTTCTTGGTTCCGTTTCTTGGTTAGGAGCCAGCAGGGGCTCTGTAGAGGGTGANGCAGAATGAAGGAATATTAGAAAGACAAAACCTTGCATGTCCTCCCAAGGCNCTGTAAATTTTCATTGGGGATTCAAGGGTTAGTTTGGGGTTGGAGAAGGTGAGGGTCTTATTAGGAGCATTCCAGGGTTGAGAGCAATGGCTTGAAGCCATGAAATGTAGAATCATTCTCCAAAAGGCATGTCAACACACCCACATGTCCTGTGTCTTCTGTCCTGTGTTCTTGGTCCTAGTGTGAGCAGTCACACCTCATGAGAGAGCATGAAGACGTCCAGGAGCGCACAACACTTCGCTATGAGGAGCGCATCACAGAACTCCACAGCATCATTGCGGAGCTCAACAAGAAGATAGACCGCCTGCAGGGCACCACCATCAGGTATGGCTGCTCCATCTAGCCTGTGCTTGTCCTTGGTGTGCTGGAGTTGAAGCAGGCCTGGGACTTACCATGCCAGTCATATGTTTTGATCTCTGTTGTCCCCTTCTGATTCTGATCCTCACAACCACCCCAGCAGGTAGACAGGGTGGGAGTTGTGGTCCTCAGTTTGTTGCTAAGGGTATAGAATCAGCAATCAAAAGGCTTTATTAAGGAGTTCTAGGTNGGTGCTGCTCTGTCCTAGTGAGACAGCACTCTCATGTCCTTACAGCCTCCTTTGTTTAGCAGAGCTTCTCCAGACTTCGTTCCTCCCTTACTGCTTCTGAGACCTGTNCATGTGGCTTACAGCTAAGCNTTATATGGGATTCTCGATAATCTGTTAATATTTTGAGCTTATCCCAAGTGGTACATCAATGGTGACACTCATCCTCTTAGCAGATTCCTAAGGCAAGGCTTGACCCATCACAAAAAGAGTGCTGATGGGGGATAGTTATGTTCAGCAGAGAGCAGAAGTAGAGTTGGAGCCCAGAGACTCACTTTTGCTTAGTTTTCTTTCGCTGAAGAGGCCTATCAGGGACTCTGCCTCCCTTGGCTTATTGGTTCATTTGGCTCCTGAATCTGCAGCACACAGAGCTCAGTTCCCTGCGTCTGCCCTGTGGTTCAGGGAGATTTGCTGAGAAGCTCATGGAGGTGGACAGGGAGCATCCCTGTGCAGAGAAGCTGTTAGTNCCTACGTTCCTGAACAAAGGGTGCTTTGTTCTGGAAGCATTCACATAAGCCAGAATTAAAAGAATCTTAGAAGCAGCTGCTCCAAATTCTCCCTGGAGAAGTTCTGGCTCATAAGACACTTTGGATGTATTTTGTTCCAACTCTGAGAGGCGCAGTAATGATGGGGCTTCTTGGTGAGGGTGCTGACGGGCATCTGTTTTCTGGGCAAAATCATGGAAAATTTTACACTGACTTGGAACCGCACAATAAATTTCATATTCTAATTTAGAACCTTAAGGTTTTAAAATTGTATCCTGGTCTACAGAGTGATTGTGGGTTAGAAATACATGAGCAAAGAAAAGATTTTAGCCCCAAGATATGATTATAGTAGATTTCAAAGAGCCTAACAGAGAATGTTGGCAAATTGGTGATTTCCATCAAAAATGAGTTGCNCTTTTAAAATCCTGAGAAGGTGATAGTGAATGGGTGTAGTCAGTTGTGAAATAAGTACAACACATATCAAAGGGACAACTCCATCTCAAGATATTTAAATTGAATGTAATGGCCTGACCACTGCACTTGAATATTCTGTGAGCTGCTTGACCATAAATATGCATTTGTGCCTCTGATTTAAAGGACGATTGCATCTGTGAAGATGTCATGTGACACTCTGTTTTCATTATGTAAATAAGCTATCTCCTCCTTGAGGGGACTCCCAGGTTGTAAGATGTACTATACNGGCCAGTGATAAAAGGGTCTTCTAGAGGCTAAGGCATGGCCCCAGCCTCCAGCACTCCAGGAATTGTATTTGTCCTCCTGATATGCTGTGGCAGCCCCAGCTCAGGATCAACACACCGCGGATGAATTTTTAACTGCTGTGATCTACCCCAGTATCTGTTTGTATCCTTTTTCNGATATCCAAATTTAAAGAGGGAAAGCAGAGGTAGTGGAGGGCTGGAGAGATAGTTCAATGGTTAAGAGCACTGGCTGCTCTTCCAAAGGTCCCTGAGTTTAATTTCCAGTAACCACATGGTGACTCACAACCATCTACAGTAGCATTTGATGTCCCCTTCTGACATAAAGTTGTACATGGGCAGAGCACTCATAAACATAAAATAAGTAAAAAAAAATGTAAAAAGTAATGGAAGGGTTGTGTATTTCTTCATCCTCATACGACTTTGAATTTTCTTAGTTATGCACCTAAAATCCCACACCAAAAATGTTTTCTTTTCATCCTTGCAACATGGAGCTCTCCTAGTTGACAAGTGTTAAGGGAACATGCATCTACTAAAGAANATGATAACGGTGCCACAGTTAACCACATGGCCCTTTGCAGTATCCATGCTCTTAGAAACAAAGAATAACCTTGGTGTCAGTGTCTCACAAAGGAACACGTGTACAAAGCAAAAGTAGCTCAGTGAGGCNACTGTTTTTACAGAAAGGATGCGTGAGAACCCAAAGGGGGTGGGCAAGCACAAGCACNAGCACGTGGGACATGGAATGCACTTGGGTTTTGTGCAGTACAGGTGGTAACTGTCTTTTCGCCATTGTCTGGGCTCCAAACTCATNTTCTTCCAACACTGGCTAGTTTTACAATAGTCAAAGCAAAGGAGATGAAGGAAGCGAGGCAGGGGTAGGTGCACAAAAGTTTTACTGGGTGGAGATATTAAAACATCTGCATCAAGGTCTATAAGGGAAGAGATAAAAGATTTGCGTAACAGTCTTACAAGGTGGAAGAGATAAGAAGAATTAAATCCCTTGTCCTAAATAGGTTTTATACTGTTTGAAAGAAAAGACTAGCATTTGATGGTTCTTAGAATACCATTGAACTACAAAGAAAAAATAGTCATAATACAATATTACAATATTGTATATTGTAATACAATATTACATAATACAATATTACAATACAATAATACAATATATATAATTAATATATTACATATAACATGTATAATATATAATACAAATATAATATGTACAGATATATACAGTATATGTATAAGATATGTACAATATTATAGAGTGGCTAGAGTGACAAGTGAGAGAGACGTAGGGCTGCCACTATGCCACAAGGTATTAAAGCTGTCTCTTATACACATCTAGATGTGTATAAGAGACAGAGCTAATACAGGGGTAGGCCTTTTAAGAATAAGGATTTTGGAATACTCTACCAGGTAAAATACTGATTCTGGGCTGGAAAGGTGGCTTGGTGGTTAAAGACACTTGTTGCTCTTTCAGAGCACATGAATTCAGTTCCTAGAATCTATATGGTGTGGTCTATAGCACCAGTAGCTGCAGTTTGGGGAGTGTGATACCTGCTGTTGGCCTCCATGGGCACCAGGCACATACCACATGGTGCATATACATACATGCAGGCAAAACACTCATGCACATAAATAAATAAATCTGTAGAAAAAGAAAGAACTAAATCTGACTGAACTGTTGCCCAAACCAAAAGAAACAGATTCCCAAGGAGAAAGAAAAAGGGAGTTTTAATAATGACAGCTCCAGCCTCATGACTAGTAGAGAAGATAGCTAAAGTTGACATTTTTTCTGGTTTTCTATATATGCATTTTGTTTCTCCTCTTAATTTTCTGCTACTTATATGTGGTGAATTGGTGAAACTTGTAATTTGGTGGCTAGGTTTGGTAATATCTAGTCAGGTTTGCCTTGGCTTGAGGAAATCCCCTGACAGTAGATACGATAGCTGATGGTGTAGTGGCTCTCCAATTTTGAGAAGCAGCTGAACTCATTCCTTTGACCAGAGGGACAGTTTACAGAAGGTTGATGCTATGCTGTTGTGGTTGAGAAATTTAGCTGTCCAAGAGGGCTTATTGGATGGTCATTGATCAGTTCTCCAGGGTAGACTATAATGACTATCTCCTGGCCCCAATACTGTTCCCTGTTGTTTCTCTATTTCCCCCAAATCAAAGGCATTCTGGNCCTGGGGCTACTTCCCAGATCCCCTTCCCAGATGTGCTCTGGAGAGTTTTCAGTCTGGTAATGAAGGGTCTGGGAGGAAGTAGAGGCATAAATCATTCCCACTAGCCCATGNTAGTGGCAGCAGATATGCAGTGTAGACACAAGGGTGTGCCAAGACACGAAGTTCGGGACAGGTATGTAGTAGCAGCAACATGTACCTGATTCCTAGGGGACCAGAGCTGGGGTGACCAACCTGACAGCTCCTCGGGGCCTCCACCCACACACCTCTGTCTTCTCCATCCTTCCACCAGCTTTGCAAGCACTGACTTGCCTGAATGCAGTGCTGTCTG
>LZPO01117202.1:0-10832 GCA_001675575.1 Neotoma lepida
TGTGTGTGTGTGTGTGTGTGTGTGTGTGTGTGTGTGTGTGTGTGTGTGTAAAACAATAGTAATTATAGAAGAAGAGGTCAGGAATTTGATAGTGAAGGTCACAAGGGAAGAATATGTGGGGGTAGAAATGATATAAATACAGTATTTATATGTGCAATATACACAAAAATTCTAAATTAAAAATGTTAAGTAAAATTAGGCAATGCAAATAGTGAATATGATCAAGGTATATTATATACATATATATGAAAATGTCATAATGCATCTTCTTTGTTCAAGTAAAATACATTAGTGAAAATGTTTATGCAAAAGATAGTTGCAATTAACTCAACAATACAGTTCATTAAATTTGGTAAATACAAAGTAATCTCATGACTACATGTCAAAATTTTTACACTCCTTTTTTCTGTGCTGCATGAAGGCTCATCTTGATAATCAACATCATTGGCCCTGGAATCAACACACCCTGTGCAGGTCTGTGAGTGAATTTCTAAAGGATTTACTCCACACCTCTGCCTGGAGCCCAGATGTAAAAAGGTCACAACAAATCAAAATAACAATTACATCAATGCCCAACTGGGTGACCCAATGAGTTTATTGGGGTAACTTACATAACTGCAGTTGAGGGGTACTTATAGGTCCAGGGGCAACTCAGAAAAACTGCATCGACAAGAACCTCACCCCTGGATGGGTGACAACTCACAAAAATTAGAGCTCTGGACCCCTCTGCAAGACTTGCATAGCTGCACAGGCCCAAGGGTGTCCTCTCCACAGCCCCTCTACCTTATCTTGTAAGTTTCAGCTTTCCTAAACCTGAGAAGTATGTTCCAGGAGCCTCCCACTCCTTCCTAAAGGGATGCTCCTTTCAGAGGCGATCTCTATGTAACACCTCTGCGTGTGCCAAGCTGTCTATTAGGGGCAGTCTATTTTCAGGTTTTTTTGAAAATTCTCTCAGTACCAGAATTTTCATTACAAGAAAGAGCACCCCTAATCTCCAGGGACCTAATAAAGGCCACTATTTTGGTTGTTCTCTTTGACAGAAGGAAACAAGAAATCATTGTTCTTGTTCAAAGTGGTTTGTCTTGCTGCTGAAAAACAGAGTCGGAATCCTCATATCTGTAGAAGATATGCCAGGCTCCACACAGCTTTCTCTATTACCACGCTCAGAGGTTTTTATTATTTTTAAGAGATTTACTTCAGGTCACCATGATGACTCATTCTCCTGGAGTTTCTACTTTTCATTCTTTTCTAGAAAGCAGGCTGCGCCATCTGAGTGGCTTATCTTTCTTGGTGACTCTGAGAAAGCCATAAAATTTACTTTCTGTTGACATGGAGGCTTTATTTTTTCTGGGTTCAGTTGTTCAGGAAGTTCGCTAGTGAGGATGCCCAGAAAACCAGGAGTCTCTATGGCCTTCCTTCTGTAACTCTATCTGGAAAGATTTAACCCAAAGTAATTTCTGGCTATTCCCCTGGTGTTTGTAAATCGGAAGCATCTTTTCTACTGGATGCAAGCAGTCCTAGGGAAGGAGTTCATCTACTTCACTTCTATGGTGATTATTCCTCACTCAGCTTAGGTTGCCATAGAAAACAGCACAGGCTGGGTGGCATAAACAACACAGTAATTATTCTCTCACAGTTCTGTAGGTTGGAAGTCCAAGCTCGCGTCAGTTACTGGCTGACTCAGTTTCTGGCCTACAGATACCATTTTCTAGCTCTGTCTCCACAGGGATGAGTGTTCTTTCTGATGCTACACTTCTATCAAACAAATGCCCTCTGACCTAGTTTAACCTTAGCTATCTTCTAAAGACCATGTCACACCAGGAGCTTTCCAGATATGAATAATGAATTTTGGTAGGTGGAACACAATTCAATCTCAGCAACTGCTCAGCTCAAGCATCCCAACATCGATCTTACAGGCAAATTGTTACCTTCAAGATCTCCATACACTCAGAAGAATCAAAGAGACAATTCCAAAGAGGATAGCAATCTCTAAACTATATCTTACGTTGGATGAAATTGTGTGTTTAGCTTGGCCATTCATCNTACTGCTTAAAACTCACTATGCTATTTTCTTCAACTTTAGTCATTGTTAATATTAAACCCCGTCCTTCAAAACCTAGCAAAGGAGAATAAGTGAGCAAAGGGTTCTCATTCATTAGCATCAGGACTGTCAAGAACTCCAGATATAATTTTCTACCCTTTCATTTACTCTTGAAATATTTCCAGAAGCAACTGTGATCAAGCTAGACTTTAGCCTCTGACTAAATCTTCAGAAATTCTCACTTGTGAGTTGGGGATTGAGTTCAGTTTCGAGCCTTTGCTGAACATGTATCAAGCACTGGGTTCTATTCCTAGTACTGGACAAAAACCAGGTGTGGTGGTGCACACCTATAATCTCCAAACTAGGCAGATGAAAGCAGAAAACTGTGGAAAGAGTTGTTCCAATGTCAGTTCAAAAGAGAAAGGGAAGCATCAAAGGAAGCCATGGGCCAGGACAAGTGAAACAGATGGTCTTAGTGTTCAGTTGCTGCGAAGAGACACCATGACCAATGTAATGCTTACAAAAGAAAATACTTCNTTGTTGTTTTGCTTACAGGTTCAAATGTTAGTCTATTATCACCATGGCAGGAAGCATGGTAGCACACAGGCAGACATGGTGCTGGAGAAGTAGCTGAGAGTTCTATATCCTGATCCACAGGCAAAAGAAGAGAGTCTGGGCTTGCCATGGGTTTTTGAAACCTCAAAGCCCACCCCTAGTGACATACTTCCTCCAACAAGGCTATACCTCTTAATCCTTTGAATTCTTTCAAATAGTGTCACTCCCTGGTGACTAAACTTTCAAATATATGAAAGTAAGGGGCCATTCTTATTCAAACCACCACACGGATCTTAAGCAGAAGGTGGACTTGGACATATTGAGGTAAGAGGCAAAGGGATGCAAGGCAGAGGAAGCTGGGTTTATCTGAATGAANCCAGCTGCTCTTCATGCTGAGTGCTGGTGTTGCTAATTTGGACCCATCCAATTACATGTCCATGACTCTGGGAACATGAAGGGAGAAAAAAGACACATTACTCACAGAAATGCAAACTGTTTAGTGACTAATAATGAACTGACTAATGAGGCTACCCTTGAGGGAAAAAAAATGCTTTATATTTACATAACGCCAAACAAATTGTTGCATGGTTACAATAGAACTGGCTGGGTAATTGCCCTTCTTTTAACAGATTGAGAATGAGGCTTTTTGGTTTCTAGATTCTGCTTTTGAAGACTAAAATACATAATACTTACTACACTATAGAGGGGATTCCTTACTTCCCACCCAAATACTGTCTTTGTGCAAATGCACAAACATGCACACTCCTTATAATTATTCAATAAGCTACCCGTTGAATGTGTTTCTGCAGGGAAAATATTTCTAATATGAACACTTGGGATGATATACTCTATGAAAAAAATGGTAACTTTGATTCTTTAAGAGCAAAAAAAATCTGCTTTTGTACTTAATGCCCTTGATTAATCAGTAATGGGCCACTAAGTTAGCCTATGCACAGAAGGACCAGAATACAAAAAGCAGTGATATTAAAAACATTAGTGCAGTGCTAATGAAGGGAATCAGAATATGCCACTCCTGAATATGCCATCCTTAAATATACCACCTATAAATATGCCACTTCTAAATATGCCACTNGGGCCTACCACTTACTTACTTTGAGCGTAAGGCAATTGAAAAAGAGCAGACTCCCTCTCATTTTCTGCCTAAAAGCAAAGCATAGATTTGGAATTGTAAAGATGTTTCCTGCTCCCTTAACAAGAAGAGAAAAAAGACTCTTAATCATAGATGTGGAGGTGATGGGAGTGGTAATGCTTACCACTGGAGATTTAAGTATGCCAAAAATAAAGAACGAACTGAATAACTTTAATCATCCATTAGTTTCATATATGTGAATATTGTGCATATATCTATATATATATATATATATATGTACTCCTATAAGTTGCTACCTTTAGAAACATAATCTCTACAACCTTTGTCTAATCACTTCTCTATTGCTTGTTTACTAAGGGGATCCAGAAGCTCTCAAGCCCGATGGCTTGCTTGAGAGCCTTTGCTTCTTTCCAGTACAGTTCATGTATATATCGAGGATAAACTTTTTCTATAGCTTATCTTTATTCTAATTAACAAGCTTCAGGTACACAGTACTAAAGGATAAGGGAAAATTCTTTCTCCCCCACAAGGTGACATCATCAGTGTAAAATAAACGTTTGTGGTTAAGGCACCGACAGCTCTCTTAANATGAACTCTAAGTCAGGCAGTTGTTAGATTAAGAACGAGGCACTGAGAGAGCTACTGTCTGGTTGAAAATGCCAAACATATCATTTATAGTCAAGAAGTTTGGCCTGAGCATATTAACATATGACATATAATCCAAGCACTTACTGTAAGTTAAAATTTGAGTTACCTATTAGGGGTATTTTCAGAAAATAAGACTTCTGGTCAAATTATGGGGTTCTTTCTACCTCTCACTCAACTCCCATGACCCAAGAAAAGTAATTTAATCTTTCAGGCTGATTAATTTTCAGATTATGTTTAATGTTTTCTTACAGAATAGGATGGAAAATATCCATAGAATCCCTGAGCGATGTGTGGGCACATTAGGAGCCTAGACTTTGGACTCTCATACTTCCCTCAAACATGAGAGCATGACCTGCTGTTAGAAGATTTAAAGATGCATGCAAAAATGAGGTTTGTTGTAAGGCTTTGTTTCCCAGGCAACTGTTCTCGGTTCAAGATTACATGTATTAGAATCCCCAGAGGCACCATGCCCAGTCCACCTTTCCCTGCACAGTAAGGAAGCTNTAAAGTCCAAGAATCCAGAATCCTAGCTTTAACTGGAGAATGAATGGAGTTGAAGGGAGTAAGAGTTAAGAAATGATGCTTAATTCAAGAGGGGAAATATCTACTAAAGGGCAGCTCCTTTTAAACATAGTCTGGAGGCTGAGAACAGGTACACGTTGACCAACATGTTGATAGGGAGATATGGTCGAAAAGGCATCCATTTAATCATTCATTAAACTTTCAAAAGTAGTTGAATATTGCAGCTGATAGTGAGACAAGTGAAACTAGCTTTCCCAGAGATATAAACTGAACCCTTAGTACCTCATTGAAAACTCCCTTGAAGCCCGGAGTGATGTGGCCAAACTAACATCAGCCGAGAGCGTCCTGTGTCCAAACATTTCCAGATCCTAACATGGACACATCACCGTTAATCTTGTCTCTTGTTTTCTTTTTTACTAAATCTGATCCACTGGAATGGTTGAACTTCCAAAGCTCTCCTTAAGAAAGTCATCTTTTCCCCCAAAGCAGTCAATTAACTAGCAATAAATAGGTTTAAAGGAAAAAAAATAGAAAGCAAGATGACATTCAATAAACTGTGCAAGAAATACAGGTTCATTAACAAATCAACAAATACAGGTTCATTAGCATTCTAGAAGCATTCTTCGAATGTTAACTGTCATCTAAGAAATATGTTTAAAATCCAACAGAACAAAAGTAGACCTACAAAAAGGATACATTTTATACCCATGAAAAATTCAGACGTTGTTGGAGGAGGAGTGCTATCAGACTGATACACAGGAGGACAGGCAGCATGATGGTAGCAGGGGAAGATGGAAGAAGCCCTGAGTCCTGAGTGTTAGATGCAGGAACCAAGATGGATAGGAACTGGAGAAGATGTGTGGAAGCTGCCCCAGTGGATGATATTTAAGGAAGAGACCAGAATGCTGAATATGCATAGGCAAAGCCATACATGGATTTATCAAGAACCTAGAAACTAGCTCTCTAAAATTAACCTAAGAACACATATATATGTTCAAATGTAATGTTTTGTCTCATGTTGAGGAACATTGTGGAACCTTTAGAATGAGAGCCTTGCAAATTGACAAGCCACTAGGGGGTGGGTCCTGAGAGTTTCCAGCCCAGGCCCCCTGTTTCCTGATCTACTGAAATGTAAATAAGCTATACTGCAAGCAAGCAACTATGATGGACTGGGCTTCTGAAGCCTCTATTCTTTCCTTGATGGAACAGCCTGGAGTCCATGAAACTGTGAGCCAGAATGTATCCTTCCCCTTTAAGTTGTTACTTCTGTCAGGTATTTGTCACTGTAGGGAGAAAAGTAATTAATGTCATTACAATGAAGCTGGGGTAGTCTAAAGAAAGCAGGGACATCAGGCTCAGGAAGTCAGCCTATTCTCCCTCTATGGTCCCTTCCAAGTCTGAAAGTCAAGGATATGTGATGTGTCTAAGAGAATCTTTGCATGGGTAGGAGACCGGATGCCATGTCAACGGGAATCCTACTATCCTCGAGTTGCTGAGTTTTTGCTAGTACACCAGGAATTATATGCCCAAGTTCAACTTTTTCTTAATAAGCTCACAAACACATATCTTAATGAGTTAAGTGGATCTACACAGAATGGCTCTCTTCTAAGTAAGAATAAGTCTGCAAGCCAATAAGTAGACTGCCCAAAAGAGCCGTCTCCTAAAATCATAGACCATATTGCTGCAGTTTCGTGCTAATAAGCATTGCAAAGCAGAGAGCTTTTCTAATTTTCTAGTTCCTGTTTTCCATAACAACATCTGTTGACCTGAGCCTGGCATTCAGCACAACACACATGTGCCAGAAACCGCAAAGGTGGATGGGAACAGATGCAGAGGTGGGTGTTGTTCAGGGACAGGCGTGGCATAGAGGAAGGGAAAGAGTCCTTTGTTTTAGTTTCAAATTGCATGTGAAGATTTTTGTGAAGAAAAAATATCCACCCTAATATATTTGAGAAGAAGTGTCTATACTGTAATGTATCTGAAGGCTGGCTAAAACCAATGAAATGGCTCAGTTGATCTTGAGCTGCTGTGTGCAGATGTGGACTCTGCCCAAGGACCAACCAAGTGGCTAACGGCTTGGTCTGGAGTTACATGCTCAATGCTGTGAATATCTCCGACCCTGAACCCTTTTCAGGCTTTATCTTCTTGCCCTTCCAAACACCAGTGAGATGTCCTGCTAAATCTTTACAGGTTTTGCACGGTTTCTTGTGTGTTAGAACAGCTTTGAAAGTGAGAAAAACCTAATCCTCCCACACTTCTAATTAATTCATACTGTTTTTCCTTCTCGGACACAGAACAAGTCCTGAATATTTCCAGAAATCTAAGCTGAAGTCATCATGGACTTTGACAGTATTCCCAGAAAGGAGATTTTGAAGTACATTTATCCTTTGATGATTTATGAACAAACCTGTAGATGAGGCTTGGCTCAGCCATGTTCTTGTATGACTCCATTTCCACACTCAGTTTCATTTCGCCTCATTGTGGCTTTTTATACCAACCAAGTAAAATGATAGTTATATCTTAAGACAACACTCATGATGAAGCCACCTTTTGCTTCAAAGATATAGTTTATTACAATTGACATAATATTCAGCAAGGCAATAAGAAAACAAATTTTAAAAAAATATTATGTTTTCACTAAATGAAATGGCTTCCCAGTGCATTGTCTTAGACAGCTTTTAGGAAGCCGCTATAGCTAAAACTAATGACTACCTCTGACCCATTGGAAATCACCCACTGTCCAATTATAGTAACTTTTCCTGTTCAGAGCGGAAGGCAGCAGCAGCAGTAAAAGGTAATTAGCAAGAACTGCAGGGACAGCATATTCTCTACACTGGGTGACAAGGTTGAGCTTCACTGAGTGAAGGAAAAGTGTATTTTCTCCCAGGTTCAGTGAGAGCTCTACTCTCAGTTGAGAGGCCCCGTCTCAGAATAATAAGATGGAGAGCAATTGAGGACCATTGTAGACCTCTAGCTCCCTCCCCCGACCCCGACCCCCACACCACTCTCCAACCCCCACCTTCCTCCTTCCCTCCCTTCCCACCCTCACCCTCAGGGTTATTTATAAATAAACTTGCTTACAAGACCCTGCCCACACAGTGAGTAATGACCTCTTTGACTTCTTTTTCAGTACTGAGTTCAAACCCAGGGCCTTGAGCATGAGGCAAGTACTCTGCCACTGAGCTACAGCCCCATACCTTAGGACCCTGACTTCGGTCCCACATGATCTATGGTGACACTTTGAGCTCTACAGTAGCCCCTGCCACACCTGAAACATGCAGCTTTGGCTTGTTGTTGAACAAGAAGCATTCGCCAAGCAAAATAAAATTCTCCACTCTTGCAGCTGGGAGATCTTTTCGTGTTTTATAGGGTGATTCTAAAGTCATTTTCTCCTCCTTTTCCCCTTTGACCACTAATGAAAGAAATTAAATTCTTTGTATTTTTTTACAAATAAAAATTAAGAGCTCCTTTGATTATCCTGCAGGAAAAACTAATTAGGCAAACCAATCTTCAGGACAGTAGCAACTGCTATAGCATATTGGTCAGGCTCGTTCATATCCCCCTGGCTTCGTTTCTCTGAGCATCCGTTGCTGGGTCTGCCTGCAGAATCTGGACTGTTCCCAACAAGGGCAGAAACAGCCAGAATCCCTGTTCTGGCTGTTAACACACTTAGATTAGTAGTCCTAAGAGGAAGAAAGAGTGCCCATATCATATATTCCTTATTATTAATTTTACTCAGTCCACAAGATTGGGAATCTGTCTCAGCATCTCTATTTAACAATCCAGTGCAGGCTCAATGATGATCAATGATCATTGGCAAATAATCTAACTCTGCTTCCTGAGGAAGATCATCATGACTACCACCAGCAGAAAAGAGACGTTCCCACCCCATGAACCCATTTGATCCCAAACAATACCACTTAGAGCTGTTTGTCAGATGAAAGCTAGATCTAAAGCCATGGAGACTCTTCACCTTGGTTGTCCATTGTTGGGGAGATAAATAAGATTGATTCTGGATTTGCGTAGAAATGCAATTGATCTGCTCAGGTGTCTTGCAAACCTGCTGAACTTGTTTATTAATTGTCCTTTATCATTTGAAGAAAGTCTCCATGTGCTTCTCCTTCTACTTCTTTTCTGACTTTATTTTTGGGTTGTTTCATGTGTGTTCATAACTGTTTTCAAATTGCTTATGATATCAGCTGTAACAGTCTCATTAGATATTTCTAACATTTATGTCTTTTGTTGTTGTTATTGAGATTGGAGTTTCATGTAGCGCAGGCTGGCCTTGAACTCTGAATCCTTCTGCCTCTATATCCCAAGAGCCAAGACTGCAGGCAGGCATATAGCACCCTGCCTTGTTTACATAGTGCTGGAGTTGAACCCAGGCTTTGTGAATGCTAAGTGAGCATCTAAAACCTGAGCTACATCTCCAGCCCATCTATGTCCCCTTGATGTTGATACATTGTGGTTGTGGAGTTGAGATTTTCCTGATCCTGATGTAGGAAGTGATTTTCTCTGATACTGAGGACATTTGGAGTATTACATTATGAGACCCTGTATGCTACTGTATCTTCTGTCTTATCTGTCACCCTCTAACATGGTGCCAGCAGCTGAAGTGAAATACAACAGAGACAGTTGCAAAGACTTTTTCAAAAACTGGGATAATATGATTGAAATGAACTGGTTTGAGGAAACATGAGGAAATTTTGGAGATTCAAGAGTATCAAACTAAACACATTAATTAGATAGCTCTTTCAGGTCAGTAACTGAAGGATGGTTAGGTGTGGATAGACCCAGAAAATATGAAGACATTTTGAAGGTGGAAAATGAATTTTTTTACTCAAATATGGAAAGCAAGGTGAATGAAACAGGAGGGCACTTGCACTATTTTAAAGAAATCAGTATAGTTTATTTCAATTATATACAATGACCAATGCATTTATATAGCTATGTATAGGAAGCTCTGTCTATGATTTCTTTTGATTCTTAGAAAAGCAATATTCAAGGCTTTTTGCTTGAATATAGGTATATTGAGGTTTTTAATAATTTCTATTCCTGGTATTTTAAATATGTCCTCTGGAGGCTTTTCTGCTCTCATATAGTTTTTACTACATAGTAAACTAAGAATTTTCTATAAAGGAGGAAATAACATAAGTAATTTTAAAAGGCCTGAATAAGTTTCGTTTTGAACATAAAGTGTTTCTTGTTTAAAATTCACGCTAAACTGTTATGGATTGTTCATTTNGCTTAATCGTGAAATGTGTTTACAGCTTAGTTAGGCCACAGGTGCTTAACTTCTCTTCCTTCCCTATGAAGCAGTGCTAACTCACTAGCCCACATTTTCCCAATTCCCTCCTCTGGATACAAATCACAGCTTATATTTTTAAAAGACACATACTCCTCTACCCAGACAGAATGTAACTACCTATTGATGAAAATGAAAACCTAATTTCTTTTTGTTTACCAGAAGTTGGGTTATAAAGAAAATATTAATTTAACAACAAAAGAGCTTGGCATGGTAACATATGCCAGTAATCCTAGTGCTTGGAGGCTGAGACAGAAGATCCGGAGTTCAAAGTTGTTCCCAGCCACACAGCAAGTACAAAGCCAGTCTGGGCTACACGAAACTACCTTTTAAAATCCCAAAGGGAAAAAAAGATTAATTTAAATGAAACTAGACTAAAATCAATGTAAACATGTAAAGTGAGTGAATAGCTACACATTCACATACACACACACACACACAAGCACACACTTACACACAGTCTATAGGAGACTAACTATACTTTTAAGAACACAAAAAGGCTAAGTGAAGGTATGAAAAAGAATGTTCCACCGGGCAGTGGTGGCACACGCTTTTAATCCCAGCACTCGGGAGGCAGAGGCAGGAGGATCTCTGTCAGTTTGAGGCCAGCCTGGGCTACCAAATGAGTTCCAGGAACGGTGCCAAAGCTA
>LZPO01117202.1:16820-32533 GCA_001675575.1 Neotoma lepida
AACCAAGTTTGAGGCCAGCCTGGCTATATCAGACACTGTTTTTAAAACATATACAAAGGAGGGGGTAGACAGACAGACAGACACAGAGATCCCTNCTATCACCATAGTGCTGGACTGGGCAGCCTCATTTTACATGAAATGTTTTGGTTCTGACCAGATCATAATCAATAGCCCAAAGTGAGTAGGCNAAACAACATTTTTTAAGCAGGATGTTTTTAAATCACACAGGACCAGGAGGGGGCGCTCTGACCCTCTGACTCTGAGACTGCCTTGTTTCCCTCCTACTAAAAAATGGATGCCGCTCAACTCTAACAAAAGACACCAAACTAGAAGCCTGGTGTTGCCGAAAAGATGGAGTGTTTCCCAGCCCAAATTCTTGCGGCACCCTCACTGCTTAGAAGTACTAGAAGAAAAAAGTAAAAAAACAGATGAATTGTTGATGGAAAACAAACACTGAGTCACCTCAAGTAGGCAGAAGACACCATACAGTTCACAAGGTTACACATAGAACAAAACATGNAGGAGACAGTTTGGAATATCAATTCAATCTACAAAAGTGACCTTAGGGCAGTGACTAGGAATGAGTGCCATGAGTAGTTTCAACANCTCAGATTTCTAAACCACTGCAGCGGAAGGGCCCGTTGATGGATGAAAAGAGAGAAGAAAGNATCTAAGAGCAAGCCCATAATGAGGCAGACNCCCCGCACACACCACCAGGATCGTCCCAATTAGTAAACTGTACTGCAGTTCCCTAAATGGTTCTCNAGTGTCTTCCAATGATTAATGAATCTCCCCTAGAGAAAAAAAGCACCNGGCTCATCCACCCTGGGAGTACAGGGCCCATGCATGGGAAGTGGTCCATCTCCTCAGAGACAGGAATTACCCGACAAAGGTCANCTTATACATTTAGAGACTTTAGGGCTCTTGTAGATTCTAACGGTGCAGAAAAGATTCAGAGATTTTCATCAACCGTGTGAGACCCATGCATGGGGGAAATTGCAATTCTCCTCTGGGGAGGTTGGCTGACGATGGGAGCCAGTTCTTCAGGTCTCTGGGGGTGTGCTCAGTGAGGCATTTTTGTGTTCTGTTTACTAAATGGTCTCATTTTGAATATACAAATACGGAAATCATCCTACCTTAAACAAGCCTAGTAAACAGAGACATTCGTTTAAGGCACTTGCAATAGTTACATCTGTTTGGGAGTTGGGGTTTTTTTTGTGTTGTTTTTTTCAAAACAGCAGAAGACAAAATAAGTCAGTGAGTAGCTATTGTCAACACCCTGCGCAGATGAGGAACCTGAAAAGGATGTATGTAGTGGTGGGTTAAGAACAAAACGTTTACCTTGTGAACCCCCCCTGCCCCCAGTGCCAGACATGTGCTTCATTAGCTCTTATTTTAGAAATAACACCAGTGAGAACATTCCTACACCACATGAGAGCTTTTCAGCTGCCTTTGTCCTCTGCCCCTTCCCCAGAACCAAGCTCTCAGAAGTGCAGCTAATGAACTGGCTGTTCACTGGGCTGTTAAAGGTAGGGCAACTTCACGTTTGCAGTGATGTTCATCACCTACTGAACAAGCTAGGCGGGTCTTCACTTCTTCCCATTGGAGCACGTATCTCAAATGTGTCCAAATAGGTGCAAAAACACAAGCATTTTAAAAGATTGTTCTATGACAACAGGCCCTCATGCTGGCTGTAGGCAACAGAATATATATGAGATTATCAATGTGTTTCAGAATCCTGGGAATGCAATCACTAGTACAACTGAAAGACAACTGGAAGCTAGGAGCTGTGGTATAAGATTATGCCCACATCTTTGTTAAGCTGAAGTGGGAGGATGCTTGGATCTTGAGAGTTTGAAGCCAGCCTGGGCAACCCAGTGAGGTCCTGTCTCACCTGAAAAAAATGAAATAAACTAGAAGTAGAGATGGGAATGAAGAGGCATTCTTTCTCTGCCTNCTCTCTGACATATCTGCATATCTGATTTGTGTTTCTCTCTTGTTCTACAGAACCACCTGACAGGAAGCATAGCTAACATGGCCTCTATCACTTTATTATATCTTTCAGCTTCAGGCACAAGGAAAACGTCAATTGACTATCTGAATTTCAAATCAGATCTCCCAAGGAAGAGACTTGTGAGCCAGCCTGGACCAGGTTTCATCTTTGTACAAGCCAATCCTGGACATGAATGAGCATCATGCTATCTTTCAATGAGTGTGTAATTGTGAAGGACTTTGTCAAGTAAGTGTGTGTGTGTGTGTGTGTGTGTGCGCGCGCGCGTGTGTGCGTGTGTGTGTGTGTGTGTGTGTGTGTGTGTGTTGTTACATGTATGTATATGCACACACAGAAGGAATTATTACTGTCAGTTTTCTCAATTGACCCTTTCTCCTTAAAGTTAAGAGCTCAAACTGTCAGTGCTGGATTTTCCCATTTCTCTATTGTGCTAGTTACTTTTCTTGTTAGCTTGATCGGACATTTAGACAATATGCAGTTATTACTAAGATATAGGAGATTTTGAATTCTCTAAAATAATTAGTTGAATTGAAAAACATACTTTAGAATGCTAAACAGCCTATTATAGATTCATAATATTCACACCACTGATTTTTAAAATGACTATTTTTTCTTTTATTTGTTTTTGTTTTGTTTGTTTACTTTTTGAGACAGTCTTTTTATGTAGCTCTGGCTGGCCTTGAGCCCATGGCAATCCCCCTGCCTCAGCCTCCCAAGGGCTGGGATTGCAGGCATGAGTCACCAGGCTCAATCAACATAGCCATATGTTTCCAGCTTTAATTAAAAATGAAAATATTAGACAGATTCGTACTTGCTCATTTCTCCAAAGATTTTCTTAACTATCTCCTTGCACCACAGACACTGTGTCCATACGTATATTTTTATTTCAAGCCCTAGTCGCTTGCTATCTTAATGAGGCTCTATTAGTTTGACAAAAAGAGAGCAATAACAAATGTTTTGAATGAGTCTGTGTGCGGAAGGCAATGTTGAAAGGTAAACATGGAAATGTACAGTATCATTAAAATAAGCAAAAATGTGAAAATGAGAAGCTGTTTCTTAACAACTATTCCTCATTGACATATGGTGTACAGGATCCTAATAAACTGATTGGAGCTTTCCACAAAACCATTAACCCTAGATGAATCCATAGGTACTGACCATCTCCCTTTCAAAGTGCTCACGTTCTTATCCATCTGTCAGCAAGGAAATCACATCAGATGATCACCAGAGATGATGGGAAGCAGGATGGCTCACCAGAGATGATGATGGGAATCGGGATGGCTCACCAGAGATGATGATGGGAAACAGGATGGCTTACCAGAGATGATGATGGGAAGCAGGATGGCTCACCAGAGATAAGCACCTGCCACCAAAACTGATGACTTGAGTGTGATCCCTGGGACCCGCATGAAAGAAGGAGAGAACTGACTCTTGCAAGTAGTCCTCTGACCTCCAGACATACATGCTGCAGCCCATGTACACATACACATAACATACACAAAACAAACAATAAATAAATATAGTGAAATTGTCTTTAAAGAATTTGAGATGGCTTATTTGGTAGCTACTCGATAAAATGATTTCCAATGTTATGGGAAAAAAATCGGTGATGTGTTTTGGAATACTGGGTGTTGAAATCGAATTCCAGAGCCTCCATTTTTATCATGGCTCTCACACTAAGATAGACTATGACCCTAAGGAAGTCATTTGGCAATCTCAGTCCCCAGTGTGTGTGTTTGCAATGCTGGGGGTCTAACCCAAGGCTTATACAGACAGTGGGCTCTACCACTGTGCTTTACTCCCCTATCCTTTAAGTTTCCCTTTTAACATGTAGCAGACATTTTCAAGAGATACAGTCAATACTGTATTTTATTAACTGAGGTGAAAAATCGTAAAACTCTCAAATGTCTCATTGAAGTTTGGCACTCATATATATCAGTATGTCCAATGCCCAAAATAAAACATAAACCATTTCCAGCAACCCAGAATATTCTCTTGTGTTGTGGAAGAATTTAAAGATCTTTGACATCTTCAGCTGTGTCAGGTATAAATCTGGACTTAATTATGGACAGCCATGAGAAAAATAGGTTGAAGAAGCTATGCATTTGTTGACTTAAATATTCATTTTAGTGATATCTTTTTTTCTCCTTCATCCAGCAATCCCCCACATGTGGTCTATGAAATTTGGAATGATGAATTAATTATTTTAGGAGGTGAAAGGTGAGAGGAAGCAGCCAGTCTGGCCAGCCAGGCAGAAGGGTCTAACACTTGGGCCACCTGGGCCATGTTAAATGTTTTTCTCTGTGGTGGCTTCCAGCATCTTTATCTCACTAATGGGAGCTATCACTCTATCCCAAGGAAGCATAAAATGTGTATTTTCAGAATGTAATGAAAGTCCATCCATACAGCACTTAGACTTTTGCCCCCAAACATCTATTTCTACATCAAGGGGGTTCCACTTCCTACCAAGCTAGGGTACAAATGCTGACCTGATGATTACAGCAGCCTGCAAAACTATCACACCAGCCTGAGAGGCCCTCCAAGGGCTTTAGCTGCAATCCAATTTGCTACTGGGAATTCACTGGAGCAACTCTCTCCTCCAAAAGTTTGCAGACTACACCACATAGATTTTTTTTTAAATCTCTCCTTTTCTACAGTTTGGGCATAGGAGTCTAATATTATAGCTTTGAGAATAAAATGAATGAGCTCTTTTACATTTCTTCAGTTCAAACAGCCTGGACTCCTTAAGGCAATGGGGTGAGTTCCAGTATGTCTAACTCTGTGACAGTCTAGGATACTCTGTAAATATGCAATGTCAGTGTTCATTAGTATATGATGATCCTTGTCATGTCACTCATTTCTAATATTTAATTGACATATAGTATGAACTACTGTATGTTATATACACTGAAACTATTCAACTCATGTTCACCCTACATTTCAAAAAGGCATTCTGCAAATGGTCATAGTAGCTGTTGGTGCTAACCACTGAACGTTTCCCTAGCTCCTAAAACAATTATCACCCAAATCATTGTATTTAACCCCTTTCTGTTCTGATTTGACTCAGAACTATCTCCCACAGGCTCATGGGTTTGAACACGTGCATCCCAGCTAATGGCACTGTTTGGGGAAGTTATGGAACCTCTGAGAACATGCCCTAGGTAACAGAAGTAGGGCATGGGGGTGGACTTTGAAGGTGAACATATTTCTGGCTCTAACCCCAGATCTCTATGGCTTGCTCATCAAGATGAAAGCAAACTAGAAAGCTGCTGCTGTCACAGACCAAGCCACTCCAGTCACCAGACTTTCCCTGCCATGATGGACCGCTGTCTCTGAGCCAAAATAAACTGCTCATCCCTTCAATGGCCTCTGTTTGTTACTTTGTCTCAGCAGTAAGGAGAGTAACAAATACCCTGTCTTCCTTTTCTCTTTATTTTCCTGGCCCCAACTTGCATCCCATCCAGCACACGTGCACACACGCCAAAAAGAGAAAAAGAAATCCATTATATTGCTCCATATTTTGCATTTATTTCCTCTAGTGTCCCTCAAATCCAATTTTAAAAAGATTTTCCCTGTAGATTTCTTTTTAGAATTACAAAACTCTAAATATTTGCTTACCTGCCATAATTTTATTATACTTCAGGTCAGAGAAATCTCAGTCTAACCTTTTACATCCAGAGATGAGGAAGTATAAAAAATAACAGACAAGCCACTCCTGTGTTATATATGGATCGCTTTGGTAAAGGGGGAAGAAACCAAAAATATTCAGAGAAATTTCACTGAATATTATTTTTCCATGTAAATGCCATCAAGTATCAAGCACAGGTAGCAAAGCCATAATTCACATTTTGACTCCAGTATTGGGGTTATAGGGAGATTTTGGGGTGGTTGCTTATAGTATTTTGGGTGTTTTGCCATTAACTTCATCAATTTTGTTATTTCATGAATTTAGAATGCTGTAGTATTTTCTTATTCAATATTTGAAAGAAAAAGTCTTCTCACTAAAATACTAAACATGTGTTTTAAAATCTACTTTTTAAGCAGATTTTTAAGATACTGTGATGAATTTTTCTGAATGTTAGAGACTGTACACTCAGAATTTAAAAAACACTGGGGTACTTGTGAAAGATCCATTACAGAAAGAAAAAGAGGGAAGCTTATTAGCCAGTAAGTGGGCAACTTCCACTCTCTAGTTTCTTGAGAAATCAGAATTACAGGCTTTCTTGTGTTCATTCAGAAGTCCACCTAATCCCCTTCCGTCCTAGTTTAATTTATGTTGCTGTGACAAAACACCCTAACCCCNAAAAAAAATTAAAGGAGAAAGAGTTTGTTTTAGCTCAGTTCCAGGTTAGAGTCCATCACTGTGAGGAAGGCAAGGCGGGAACCTGAAGTAGCTACTCACCACAGCACTGGGCAGAGGGAAATAAGTGCATACATGTGCACCTGCCCAGCTCACATGCACACCTGCTCAGCTCACACATGCACCTGCTCAGCTCACATGCACACCTGCTCAGCTCACATGCACACCTGCTCAGCTCACATGAACACCTGCTCAGCTCACATGCACACCTGCTCAGCTCACATGAACACCTGCTCAGCTCACGTGAACACCTGCTCAGCTCACATGAACACCTGCTCAGCTCACTTCCTTCACTCTTTTTCAGAGCCCAGATCATAAAATGGCACTGCCCCTACTCAAGGTGGATCTTCTCATTTTAATTAATTCTATTAAGAAAATTATTTACAAGTGTGCCAACTTGATTTGGACGATCCTTCATTAAGACTCTCTTCCCATATGGTTCAAGATGCTTCAAGATGAGGTCAAGTTGACTATCAGAATTAACCATCACCCTTTCTAAAAATAGCTTTGAGTCAGGTATGCAAGAAGAATATTGAGACAAGAAGACCTCTGAACTCACCTTGGAGAAGCTGGACCAGGTAGTTCTAAGCCACAACATTCTATAACACATTTTTGTTTGTTTGTTTGTTCGTTTGTTTGTTTAGTGTGTGTGCGTGCACGTGTGCATGTGAATTTAAGGACAGCTGGAGACCAGAGTCAGTTCTTCCTTTCAATATGTGTGTCCTGGGCATAGAACTCAGATGTCAGTCTCTCTAGTCTTTAAGTTCCCAGATGAAAAATAAATAAATAAAGGAAACTCTCAAATTTTGAAAGAAAGGCAAAAGGTCGTGACAAACTAGAATTTGCCTATATTAGCTCATTAGTTTAAAAAAAAGAACAGCTAGAACACAAATGCAAAAGTGGCATAGAAAATAGGGTTACCAATCAGATGTGATGTGCCAATGTCTTGGTGTGTAGATCATCTTCTTGGATCCCTCTGAGAACACTTAAGTGTTTTGCTTCTTTTCTTCTTTATCAGAAAGTATTTAACAATGAATGTGGATCCAGGATCAGGGAAAAATGCTGACAGACGCATTGAGGACAATTTATCATCATCATTAAATAATATTCTGCTTCCTAAGGACCCATATGTTTTGAAAATTCAGCATCTTTAATCAATGTAACCATATATACAAGTGCCAAATGTCCAAATTTATGACACTAGTTACCAGCCTCCCCTCCCGTATGAACAAAGATAGAGAGCAAATGAATAAATTTCTCTGTTAATTTGTCTTTGCATACATTAATTGTGTCTTCCACCATTTAAACAAGCAAATCACATATCCAAATAGAACCACAGCAAGTGTGTATGCTCTTACATGAACAAACACTCTTGATCTCTTTGTAATTTTTAACTTAATGTAACATAATTTATATTATTTTTTCTTTTAAAATTTTATTTTTGAGATTTTGATACATTTGTATTCTGTATTTACATCATTTTCACCCATCTATTCTTCAGCTCTTCTCATATCCCAAATCCCTCTCCAATTCATGACCTCTTTTTCTATTATTGTTGTTGTTACATATGTATATAAGTATGTACAGTATACATATATAATACATACACAACCTACTGAGTCAAGTTATTATTACTCCTACATGCATGTGTGTAGGGCTGATATTCTTACACTCCCTTTTTATTTCTGAGATCTTGAAAATGAAAGCATTAAACTATGCATAGGTTACTGGAAACNGGAAAGCATATAGGCTCTGGAGACAGATTTGGGTCAGATCAGAAATCCTGTGTGAAGTGGGAAAGTCTTCATGGGAAATACAGGAAAAAATAAAGAGGTTCATGATTACATAAAGACCCCCATGCACACCTAGATAAAAGTCCAGAGCTATTGCTGAGTTTTACAAAATCTGTGGGGCTGGCTATAGATTTTTTCCTATAAATGATAAAAAACTGTCACATCTTTATTTCTAGGTCAGCAGACTCAGATCAGCTGAACTAGAGATAAATTCACTAAGTATAATTTGCTGTGTTCCAGGTACTGCTACAATTTATGTTAATTAGCACAGCATAGTTGATAAAAAGCACATGAAGTGAATAAGCAGGCATGGCAGAGAATAAACCTTGGAAAACCCACTCCTTCACAGAACCAATGAGAACACTTGAAAAAAGGATCAGGTCATCATTTTCAGGATCCTACAAATGGGTCTTGCAACAGATAAAAGGGAGTTTGACCTTAGGGGGAAATGGCTGAGTCTTGGTAATGACATCGAGTTTTGGGTCTTTTAACTGCATTTTACCTATTCTCCTCTCCTTACTTCCACAATCACCTTGAAAACGAATATTCTTGCTAAAACAGTCAAACAATCATCTTCAAACCCCAAGGGAAGCAAAGTGGATTTGGAACTCCCCAGAAAACATTGCCCCCAGAATTGCAATTACTTACCCTGT
Organism: Neotoma lepida; assembly: GCA_001675575.1. NCBI lineage: Eukaryota > Metazoa > Chordata > Mammalia > Rodentia > Cricetidae > Neotoma > Neotoma lepida. The sequence goes on from LZPO01117202.1 coordinate 25,638, forward strand.
ACTTCCCTAGAAATCCCCACATAGAAAGCTACATTCATGACCAGAGTCAGTGCACACCAGAATTTCTCTGGGAGAATCTGTCAAGAAAAGCTCAGCAGTAATTGGTTTACAGTGAAGTTTCCTGACATAGTTAGAATGTTTGGGGCAAAAATAACTAAGGAATATAAGAGGGAAATCCAAGGAATAAGATATCGGGAAAACCGTAAATTTCTTCTATGTCCTTGGAAATTTAAATGGCCATGCACATGCCACAGGATATGCCTGCAAACCCATGGCTTTGCACAAACTCAAGAGAGAGCTGAGAGGGTCCCAAGGTCATAACTCTGTCTGTCCTGAAGACTACACGAACAGGAAATAGGGGTGATTAGAATTGTAAGTGACCTGCCTGTATTGGTCACCCTTTTCTTTGCTCTGACAAAATGCCTGAGAGGAGTACCTTAAGGACTGTTTATTTTGGTTTACAGTTTCAGGGGTACAGCCCATCATGGCAGGTGTGGTGGTTTGAAAGAAAATGCCCCCTTAAAGGGAGTAGCACTATTAGGAGGTGTTGTTGGAATAGGGATGGCCTTGTTGGAGGCAGTGTGTCACTTTGAGGGTGGGCTCAAGCCATGCCCAATATCTCAGTTCACTTCCTGTGCTTGGAAGATATAGGACTCTGAGCTATTTCTCCAGCACCATGTCTGCCTACGTGCTGCAATGCCACACCATGATGATAATGGGCTGAACCTAGAGAATTGCCTTTAGAGTGACTCTAGATTATTTCAAGTTCACACTTAATGCAAACCATCACACTGCCCACGAATCCAATACCCCTCAACATATGCAGAGTCCCTCATCACAAACTGGAGAAGTTAGTGACCCAGGAATTAAAGAAAAACTACTATGCTACCATTAGCTGACAACTGAAATAAGCAAGCAGCAATCCAAAGGACTATACATGGCACACAATGAAGACTTTCAAGAGTTAGCTCAGGGACTGGGAGTGGTTAATCCCAGCACTTAGGAGGCAGAGGTAGGCAGACTTCTGTGAGTTCAAGACCAGCCTGGTCTACACAGTGAGTTCTAGAACAACCAAGGCTATGGAGATACCCTGTCTCAGAAAACAAAGCAAAAATAACATAAACAAACATAAACAAAAAGCTAAGAAAGTTGACTAAACAGAACAAGCAGACCCAGGAGAGGAGAGAGAAAGAATATGATTCCTAGAGGAGTCATATATTACTTTAAATGTTCAGTTTTCAACAACAAAATGTGAGTCACACACAAAAATGAAATTCAGCCATACATAAAAAGAAACAAGAATTCCACAGCAACCATCCCTGAGAAGCCTAGATGCATTAAGTAAGCTAGTTTAAACATGTTCAGAGGAACAAATGAAACCATTCCTTCAAAACAGAAAGCAAGACTGAGAAGACTGTCTCACTAAACATGTACTATCAATACATGGATAAGAAATTTTTAAAAATGAACTAATTGAGAATTTTAGAGTTGAAGCCTAATTTTAAAACATCACTAAGGATGTTCAAAACCAGATTTGACCTAATAGGGAAAAGGGTCAGCAAACTTGAAAGCAGGTCAACTGCGTTATCCAGTCTAAAAACACATTTAGAAAATAATAAATAAACCAAATCTGAGAGACCTGTAAGACAGCATGAAGTGTGTCAATACACTATTTCAGGAACTGTCAAAACGAGAAAGGGTAGCTAAAATAACATTGGAACAATAACAATTGAAAAACATCTAAAGTTTTATGAAATAACTACAATGTATAGTCACAAAAAGTTCAACAAAAAAACATGTGAGAAAAACTCAGAGATCCACACTTGAAGACTAATCAGACTGCAGGAAGACAAGGCAGAGAAAACCCCGAAGGAGCAAGGGAAACGTGACCTCTCACACACAAGAGATCCTTCTGATTTCCATCAGAAACTATGAAGGGCACTGTCGTGCATTTTTGCTACCAAAAGAGCACATTGCAGTCTGGGTAATTTATAATGGAAAGAAGTTCATTTGCTCCTGGGTCTAGATTCTGGGTATTCCAATGCCAAAAAGATAATTGGATAGGATCTTCTGATTGTATCACAATGTGGCAAACCTTGTTCACTTGGCAAGATCACATTAAAGAGAAAAATGTGTACAATTTTGCTTTTGTTTTAAAACATAGTCTCACTCCCAAGAGAACAAACAACCTAAAGCAGAGACCTTGTGACCAAATCTCTTATATGTTCNACTTCTTAATGAAGTTCTTTGGGCACTAAGTTTTCAGCATAGAGACGTAAAGGAGACACAGTTAACCAAATGAGCAACAAAGGAAGAATAGAAGAATTCTAGCAACAAGTACAAAAGACTGATGTAAGTCCCACTGAATCAGCAGTTACAATAAATGCAAATGAATTGAGTAACTCAATCAAAATAATAGAGACTGAATTCTGGGTGGTGCTGGTGCAGCTCTTTAATCCCAGCACTCAGAGGCAGAGGCAGAGGCAGATAGATTTCTGGGAGTTTGAGGCCAGCTTGGTCTATATAGTGAGTAGACCAAGATAGCCAGGGCTATACAAAAAAAAACCCGTCTTGAAAAACCAAATAATAATGATAGTAATAATAATAATAATAATAATAATAATAATAATAATAAAGATTGGAAGAATATGGTTTGGTTTTTTAAATTACAACCCAAATCTAAACATGCTGGCATATGCCTATTCTTCAGCACTTGGGAGATAGAGACAGGAAGACCACCAGTTCAAGGTCAGTCTTAGTACCTATGGCTTAAAGAAATCTTGTCTCAAAACACAAAAATCAAAAAAGACAAGAAAAATCACAATTCAACAATGTGTTGTCTGCAACAGACACATTTTATATTCAAAGACAAAAATGAGAATAAATTTAATGAAGATAAATTCAAAACTGAACTTATTTTGAAAACTCCAAAACTACTGAAATAGGTTAAAAATAAATATGCAGACATTTTATACTCATGAGCTAACTGACTTAATATTATTAAAAGGTAAATATTCCTCAGCTTGATCTATAGATTTTTTGAAATCTTATCAAGTTCACAGGTGTCGTTTTTGAACAAACATGGAAATGGTAAGGACCTGGAATAGCTAAGCAGTTTTTGAAAGAATAATAAAGTTGGAAGGCTTACCCTTCCGTAAGTCAGAACTTACTACATCATTATAATATTCAAGAGGATATGGTACTGATGTAGAACAGATGCACATCATCTAGGACTGTCTAGAAATGGCCATTAAAGCTGGATGGTTGAAAGAGTGCCAAGACACTTGTCCTTAAAGCTGAAAACATAGTCTATATTTAAAGATGATTTATTTTAATTTTTTAAATTAAGTGTATGCATATGTATCTGTGAGAGGTTATATGCATGNGAATGCAGGTGCCTTGGTGCCTGAGGAGCCAGAAGAGGGCATTGGATCCCATGGAGTTGAGTTATAGACACTTGTGAGCATCCCAGCATGGGTGCTGGGAAACAAACTCAAGTCATCTGCAAGAGCAGTTTGTACTCTTACCACTGAGCCATCTCTTCAGCCCCAAGGGTANTCTTTCAAACAAATACTGCTAAGAAATTAGGTATCCAAGTGCACAAGAAGTAAGTTGGATATGTACTTGTGGCATATAAAGTTAGCTAAGACATGGACCTAACAAGGTCCTAAACATATTAAAGATGCACAAATGTTGAAAGAAAACAAGGAACTTTACATGATCTTGAATTGGATGAGAAGTTCTTAGATATGACTGAAAACACAGGCAATGAAAGAAAGAGTAAATAAANTATACTTCATCAAAATTGAGATAATTTGTGCTTCAAAGGACTGCCTCAAGAAAGAGGCAGTTAAAAATAACCCACAGAACAAGAATAAATATTGGCAATTCATAGATTGACAAGGAACTTGTCTCTAGAATATATGAAGAATTCCTAAATCCCAACAATAGAAAGATGAGCAGACCATTTGTTTTAACAGCCAGAGTTTAAACACATTCTTCGCTGCTTCTACAGAGAAGAAGCACAAACGCACAGTAAATCTGTGAGTAGACAATCTCGCCATGGGACATCAGGAACACAAGTCAAAACNCCGCTCCGTGCCTGTGGGGAGANAGCTGTGGACAGTTGACTAACATGGAGCTGGAGCTCACATGCTTTTCTGGCAGGAGTACAAAATACGTGTGTCTGCTTTGGAAAACTACCTGGCTGCTCCTCAAAACCTAACTTGGGCTCACTCTCCCACTCCTAGCCATATATTCAAGAGAATTAAAAAATTTTTAAAAATCCACATAAAAATTTGTACACAGTGTTACAGAAGCATTCTTTATAAAGCAAAGTAATGGGAACAAAATTCAGAAGTTCTTCAATAGATGAATGCCTAAACCGAGCACGAATATGATATTCATGAGGTAGGATGTAACTCAGTCACAAACAGAAATGGAGTCCCAGCACAAGCACAGGAACGAAACTGAAAAGCTCTATGCTGAGTGAAAACGGACAGTGATGGCAGCATGCTATGTGGTTCTATCTATGAAATGTCCAAAACAGAGAGAGAAAGCCGAGTCTAGTTGCCAGAAGCCAGAGTAAGTAGGGGAAATAAACAATGATTACTAGCCCAGCATAGTGGATGACACTGTAATCTTAGCACTTGGGAGGCTGAGGCTGGAGGATCACTTTGGGGCCATTTGGGTTACATAGTGTATCAATTACTTTTTATAGCTTTGATAAAATACATGGCCAGAAACAATTTATGGAAGAAAGGGTTTATTTTGGCTTAGGGTTTAGAGAGAGAAACGCCCATCACAGCAGAGTCACGACAGCAAGCAGCAGGCCTGTCAGCATAAACGGGAAGCTCACTTTGTAATAATACCCTACCGGAAGCCGAAAGCCAAGGGAGTGAGCTGAAAGTGTGAAGAGGCTATATCCTCTCAAAGCCTGCCCAGGAACACACTTCCTCCAGGAAGGCTCCACCTTCTAAAGGGCCCATAACCTTCCCAAACAGCACTACAGGCTGAGGATCAAGTGCTCAGATAGCTGAACCTCTAGGGGACTTTTTCTCATTCAAATCACCAGCCACCCTGAGGTCAAAAACAGCCTGGGCTACAGAATGAGAACCTGTCTAGGAAGGGAAGGAGGCGGGGCAAAAGGGAGGGAGGGGCAGGAGGGAAGGAAAGAAAAGAAGGAAGGAAGGAAGAGAAGGAAGGAGAGAAAAAGGATGGAAGGAATGAAGGAGGATGGAGGAAAGAAGAAAGGAAAGGAGGAAGGGAGGGACAGAGGGAGGGAGGGAAAGAGGGACAAAGGATTGCTAATGTATTTGGAATTTCCTTGGAGATTGACAAGCCAAGTCTGGAATTGTGCAATGGTGACAGATTACACTTGTAAGTGTACTGCAAACCATCAAACTGCATAGTGGAATGACATATGAAGTTAACACTTANTACTATCTCTGTTTTACAGATGATAAAATGAAGGCACTAAAGATTAAGCAATTACTCTTGTCACACAATTAGTATGTGGTAAAATGGAGATTTAAATGTAGAGCTTTCTGCTCCAGAATCCAAGCATTGATGTCTGTGTCCTGTGGAATCCCTGTAAATTTCTCCTTGCTTCTAGGAGTTCAACTAACAAACCAAACAGGTGCCCTTCTGTTTCTGTCCAGCTGGAGACAATGATACAAATGGGGATATCTGCACCATTCTTATAAACGGGGTGGTAAATCCAGATACCCTGTTAGAATCCAATGATGTGTAATGAAACCTGGAAATACCTTTACAGAAATTGCCTTAGTGGATCATTTTCAAACCTCTTCCAGCTTTACACATACAGAAGCTTCTCCNATAAGCTTGACAGAGGGGCAAGGCAAGAAATGTTATTATTGTAGATGTGTCCTTCTCTGTTTTACAAGGTTGCTTANCCCTTCAGTTTNNGTTTCTTTGTAACAGAGGAGCAGTATCCTGCACCTTAAANGGTTGTGTACTTCAAAATGAAGTCAGTCCTGTGAAAACTGGTCATACATAAATTTTAGTNGTCAAAGTAGTAGTTAATACTGAGTCTGCAATAATCCCATAAACTACTCATCATTTTCCCCATAATTCTTGTTAATATAATCAACAACAAAAAATGTCACATTTAAACGAGAATGCAGTCAACACTCACAAACTCNAACAACTGAAACATAAACTACTAATTACTCATGGGCATGAGGAGGGGGCATTAAATCATAAACCAGCAATGTGAANCAATGGACACTGGAGCAAAGCACTCTGCTAAACTGACAGNCATGTTTCTCAAGGAAAAGAAATGGGAAATGGTTGTTATAACATTGACAGTAGCTAAGTCTTGGAGCCCATTTAGGTGTCTATTGGCAAACGGATAAAGGAAATGTGGTTTACATTGTATTTGGAATTCCTTCAGCCATGAATGAGAATGAAGTTCTGAAGAAAACTGGATGCATCTGGAGATGACCACAGCAAGTCAGGTTAGTCACTATCAGAAAGACAAAGATGTTCTCTCTCATCTAGACATTATAGACACATAATGTGTATGTACTGATGATATCAAAGTAGAAACAAAATTGTCAAGGGAATGAAAGGCACTAATTGGAGAGGGAGGGGAGACAGGGAGTAGCATGTTTAGAATGGATAATCTGAAAGTACATTATACACTGACCTGTGTAACCTTATAAAATAAAGAGCCANTTTGTGTCTTCTTCCAAACAAACAAACAAACAAAGAGCAGCTCACAGAAAGACATCAGAAAGGAGGGAAACTAGAAACAGTGGAAGTTTCAGAGTAGCATGGCTAGGCTGAAAAAGTCACTTCCCCGATAAGATCCAGGAAAGTACAAGTTCAAGCACCCACACACATGCACACACACACACACACACACACACACA
>LZPO01117202.1:57146-68079 GCA_001675575.1 Neotoma lepida
TTCAACAGACATGATCAAGAACCCCAAAGGTGCCCTGGAAGGCCAGGGAGAATTAGCCCCCAATACTGAAATTTAACAAGACCGTTTAAAGCCCTANTTTCTGGAGCTGGAGAGATGGCAAATCTGTTAAGAACACTTATTACTCTTCCAGAGGACAGGGGTTTGATTCCCAGAACCCACATGACAGCTCACAACTGGCTGTAACTCCAGTTCCAAAGGATCCAATGCCCTCTTCTGACCTCCACAGGCACCAGGTACCCACGTGTTGTACACACATACATACAGACGAAGCACCCATACACATAAAATAAAAATAAATAAATCTTTTAAAAAAAATCCCTTTCTCAGCTGAATTTCAGCACTAGGGTCTGTTAAGACGCCAATTTTACCTCTTTCCCCACATTTTAAAAAAACATATCTGCAATAGTTAATCTATGCCTGCCCTGCCGTTGCATGCTGGGAGAAAGTGGTTTGTAGTTTTAGTTTCATATATCCCCCATGAAGAGAAATTGTGCCACAGCAGCTGTATCAATGGATGTCACCTAGCAGCTACATGACCACCTGGTATGGATGTATATTTTGAACTGATAAAATTTTGATGAGATTTTTTAGGCCTTGAGAAACTTGGGCAAAGTAGACGTAGTCTGCATTTGAGAAGGATATAAATCTTTGATTGTCAGATACTAGAATTTTCCATGGAAGTTGAATGTGATTTGCATTTCCCATGGAGATGTGGTGATCAATATGGTCGATATTTTTGATGGGCCACTTGGTTGAAAGCACAAAGTTCCCTCACTCTGAGGCAATACATTCTCATAAGGTCACAGACTTTAGGATGTAAGAAAAGTAGGGTTGTGAAGGGGAAATGACAAAAGAGAATAATATGAAAAATTTCCCCAAATACATTCTCAGACAGCATTTTTAGGGAACAAGTCTGTATGAACACCAAATTCGGAATCTGGAAAGTGACTTTTAATCTTGTCTTTCCACATGCTGCCTAAGCCTGCTCAGAGCTCAACATGCTCCATTTTGTAAACTGTAAATCAAGCCATCCCAGGATAAACTATCTAGCTGCATAAATACCAAAAGTAGGGTGTTTCAGTTTCCTTTCTGTTCCTGTGATAAAACACTCTGACCAAAAGTAACTTAAGAGCAGGAGGAATTTATTTGGCTTACACTTCCAGGACACAGTCCATCATTAACGGCAGTCAAAGCAGGAAGTTGAATCAGAAACCACTGTGGAACAGAGCTTACTGCTTTGACCAATCTCATATTTAGCCAATTTGACCTGGAAAATTCTTCAACTGAGGGTCCCCACTCAAATGACTCTAGGCAGTGTAAACTTGAGAATTAAAGCTAACTAACTTGTGAGGCTAAGGACAAAATAAGTCTCCTCCAGTTTTCTTGACCTGAAAGAGTCATTTTTAAAACAATTACTGGAATTGGCTACCTCCAACCCTAATTCAAAACAACCAAGCCCCTTACTTTCATTTTGGTCGGGCTCCAGAAAACCAAGCATTTGATGTGTTTGGTGCGTGTGTCTGTGTGTTCAGTGAGTCTCTGTANAATTTGGTGTGTGTGTCTGTGTGTGTTAAGTGTGTCTCTGTATAATTTGGTGCTTGTGTCTGTGTGTGTTCAGTGTGTCTCTGTATAATTCTCCTGAATGTGAAAGGAAACTGCCACTTGAGCTGAACTGATAACACACTTTTGAATACGTTTACATTAAATAAACTTTGTCCAATATGGTAGCTACATTGTTACATCTGGACCAAAAGACAAAATCTTCAGGATGGTACTTGCTCAAAATGTCCCACTGTCTCATAGTGACAATGTCAGTGTGAGACTTAACATTGCCTGTTAACCAAAATACGATCATTTAAAAGAGCAAACTAATCCAAGGAGCTGACATCTATTTTGGTAAGTTTTTTTTTTTTTAAAGTAACAGTGCCTTTGCCAATTTCATTATATTCTCACACCTATAGCATGATGAAAACCACACTTTAGTGAATGGCAGTAGCAAAGTAACATATCAAGGACCCAGTGTGAAGTCATCGGTGTCCTCTTTGCTATGCTGTAGATGGAGAGAAGTGTTGTAGAGTGGTATTGCACCCAAACTGGGTGAGCAGCTCATTAGCCTTCAAGTAGCTGCCGTTTATTACATTTAACAACAAAGATCACAACTTCATCCACTTTGTGGACAACTAGAGTGATGAAGATAGGGCAATAAATAGTTTCTAGAGTCTACACATAGAATTTCAGTTCTTCAATAGAGTTAGAGTAAAATGCATCACAGACTAAGCTTTATATCTTATGATAAGTCTTCCCTGTGTTCCAGTTTGTACTGAGACAACCCAGTTTCTGATCAGTAATTGATGAGTCTGTGTAATTTAGAAAGAGTCACGACCAAGAATTCTCAGAGCAAATTTCACACGTCATATTGGGGACTGGAAACTAGTCCTGGATCTGGAAGATGTTTATCAGCAGGGTTTTTCCTAGAGTCCATACATATCCATAAGCAACTACCAGGCACCAGCTGTATACTTAGCATTAGCAATAACAAATACAGCAGCAATAATATCTTTCCCATTGAGCTGTTTCTTCTGCAGTGAGAATTGGGTTTAACGTGAGTAGCTTCATGCCGTTATCACACTAACACTGTGAGACAGTAATCAGTTTTGTATCCTCATTTTATATATAGAAAGACAAGAAGGAGGATTGAGTTATAATAAGTTCCCAAAGCATATAACATGTTTCTTTTTTAAAAAAAAAGTTTATTTTAATTTACGTGTGAGTGTGTGTACCTGTGTAAGTGTATGTACACCATCTGCATACAGGTGTCCATTATCTGATCCCATGGAACTGGAGTTACAGACACTTATGAGCCAGCTGATGTGGATGCCGGAAACCAAACCCAGGTCCTCTGAAGGAGCAATACATGCTCTTAGCTGCTGAACCATCTCTTCACCTACCTACCTCTCATATGCATGGTTCTTGGTCCTGTTAGCTTCACATTGAAAAAAGTCCTGTTTTCAATAAAGCACTTTTTAATGTTGGGTGTCATGTTAATGTTCCTAATGTCATTAATTTTAATCTTTATTTAAAATTGTGTCTATGTTCAGATGGAAGGTGTGTGCAGGTATGAGTGCAAATGCGTGTGGAATACAGAGACCATCTAGTATATTCCTTACTTGCTCTCCACTTTGTAATTTTGAGACAATGTCTCTGACTGAACTTGGAGCTCACCCATTTTGCTAGACCAACTGACCATCAGCCCTAGGCATCCTCCTAGGATCTCCGACTCCAGAGATCTCTGTCTCCCTCTTTGTCTCCCGAGTGTTGTAATTACAGACACATGTGACTGGACCCAGCCTTTTGTGTGGGTGCTGGGATTCGAACTTGGTCCTCATATTTGTGTAGCGAGCACTTTCTTGACTGGGCCATTTCCTCAGCACTTTATTTACAAAACTTAAATTTCATGTTTAGAAATTATAAGCAATAGGACTTTTTATCTCATTTATATTTAAATATGATTCAATAATTTAAGAAATGGATTTAAGTCAGTAACAAGGCCTGTATAGTGGGCTGCGTTTTCTTTTAAGGGATCTTCATATTACTCAATTTATGAAGCATCGAAGAATGTTTTGGCTATGATTAGAATGTTTATCTTCCCCCAAATACTCACCTTGTAATTGAATTGAGTTGGGCTCAGACGGCAGCTCAATGCAACAGTACTTGTCAATCATGCTTGAGACTCTGGATTCTACCCCCAGAACTGCACAAAAGACAGAGGAGTGGGACTTTAAAGAAATGTTCAGGCTGTAAGGGTCCATGTCATTGTAAATGGTGTTGGGGATGGGAAGATGTCTCAGCTGGTCAAGTCCTAGAAGTACAATTAGTAGACAGAAGACGAGCTCGCATGTGTGTGTGCACACAACCAATGGATACAAGCACAAAGACCTACATTCAGGTCCCCAGCATCCACCTAAAAACCTGGACATGGCCACCCTGAGTCCCTGTAATCCCAGCACTGAGGAGGCAGAGACATGAAGTCCTTTAAGGCTTGCTGGTAAGCCAATATAGCCCAGTGGTGAGTTCCAGGTCCTGTGAGAGACTCTGTCTCCAAAAAAAAAAAATAATAATGTGGAGATCAACAGATGAAGACACACTAGGTTGAACACATGGGCATTCACACATGCACATGTATGAGTGTGCATAAACAACACAGCTACACACACAAGGCAGGAGGTGAGATCTACTCTTCTTCTGTCCTTTCTTCCTCTCTCCTTTTGCCGTGTTATAATATAGCAGCAAAGCCCTCACCAGATACCAGCACCTTGATTTTCTACTTCCNGACTTCCCCAAAAAGTTACCTCAGTAAATTTCCCTTCATTGTAAATTACTTAGTCTTTGGAAAAACAACATCATATGGACTAAGACAATTTTGGTAGCTACAAGAAGATGAAAGCCAGGTGGTGGTGCTAAGCCTGGAGGAGAGAAACTGAAATTGTAGGTAAAGGAATAATGAAACATAGCGTAAGAGTTTTCCTCCGTTCAGAATGTTAATATCAACTTGAAGCATTTTTCCTCATTGCCCTCAAGTACTAGAATCACAATTAGTGAGGAAAAAAAGCATGTGCATAATCATGCATGTACTCATACTGTGTACACAGAAACATACAAACACACAACCTGAATGTAACAAGAAGCAAACAGGCTCCTTAGGTGAAAACAGAATTTTTTTCTCTATTGTGAGCATTCAGTACAGAATCCCACAAACAATTTAGGGTCTTGGGTGTCTTAAGAGCAGTAGACCAAAGGCTCACTAAAACTCACTCAACACTAAGATCCTCTGACTCACAAGAGAGGGGTCTAGAATCTGGAGAAACAGAAGACTGACTTCAAAATATACTGTCTCTTATATCAAAGCTGTATGCTTTATGTTGAAATCTGAAAACCAAGCAGTATTTTAGAGATACAGAGGCATCAACCAACAAAAAGAAAGCTTGTGTTGCTGTCCTCAAGAAAACTTAATAACTGATACGAATCACACTGATGACATACCAAAAGACAGGTAGCCCTGTCTCCCTCCCAGCTTGCAGAAGATTTCCTAAGTACACTTTGCACAGTTACAACTTTGAGATCTAACCCTCCCCCAGACTTTCTTTCCATGGCCCACCACATTCCTGTCAAAAACTGAAAATTAAAATTAAAAAAATTCATTGGCTCATTCCTCATCTTAGAAGTCTTAACAGAAAAAAAAAAATGACTCTCTGTTGGTCAAACGAAGCCAATGAGCAAAAAAGAAAGAGCATGTCACTGCCTAACAAGAACTAAGAAGAGACACAGGAATGNGAGTCGCTGAGAGGTGAATAAGCCCAGGCTGTGAAAGCTACAGAGACTGAGATGGTCTGATGGTGGCGGAATCCAGNCTTACCTTTCCCTGGCTCCATAGATTGCCAAAGAAAACAGAGAACAAAGCATCACCTGAATGGTCATGTAGCTCCCTCACCTAGNGGTGAAGATCAGTATCTTCCACATCCTGGTAGTATCCTCTCTATCACTGAGCATACTACTATAGTCTGCCTCTCACACAGGTCACTCCCTTTAGCTCTGCCTACTTTCTCTTTCTTCCACTATTGCCTTCAAACACAAATGATAATATACTTCTATGTTGTGTTCGTGTGTGAGAGAGAGGTCGTGTGTCTTTGGGTGCACATGCATATGTATGCACAGAGGTCAACCTCAGAGTTATTCCTCAGGTGCTATTCACCTAAGTTTTTGAGGTAGTGTCTCTNNTGAGGGCTTCGGGCTCACTGATTAGGCTGACTGGACAGTAAGGTTGTGGGAGCCTTTCNTCTCTGCTTCTTTAGCACTAGGCTTATAAAAACACACCGCCATGCTTAGCTTTTTACAGGGGTTCTGGAGTTCAAACTCAGGTCCCTATGCTTACACAGCCNGCACTTTGCTGATTAAGGCATCTCTCCAGCCCCNCTTTTTTATTTTGTTTACTGTTTATTGTCTGTCCCTTTGATGAAATAAAGATATATNAGATATATTTTTACTAATCTATCCCATGTCCATAGCAAAGCCTGNCCCTCATAAGGACCCACTCTACGTTTGTTGACTGAATAAATGTCATTTGTCTCTTTCTTATTTGTTCGTCCTACTTAATTGTAGATTCTTTAANCACAAGAACCACTTTTGGTGTGTATTGATATCCTAGCACACAATGAATATTTCATAAGGTAGAATGAATTGAGAANGGAGAAAAGACCACAGTCCCTGGCTTTCAATGTTGGCCTGGAATCTCAGCTAGGACATGCTAGTTCTTTGTTAGACATGAACTGCCTCAGAGGAGACCAGCCTCAGAGANGACTACTCTGAGACCATTGTAAAGCATGCCCACTTTCTAACTTCATCTNAGCATAGGCAAAAAAGATAGTCACTGAGTCACCCACAATATCAAACATCCCTCCTCAGCCCAAGTGAGTGACAGCTGCTCCTTACTGGGCACCGTGATTTCTGCCAGTCTCNGTNCCCTCAGATGCTCTTACTGGTTTCACAGTCTCCGTTTAACTAGAAAAAAATTTATATCCTTACAATCTTTNCTGAACAACTTAAAGCCCACGTCCTTTTACTGGTGCTGTTTAAACTCCCTGACCATGCNGNTCCCACAGTGTGTATTTTCCTTCACTGCAATAAATAATTAGCCTGTCCTTTCTAAAAATGGGAGTATTTTGAGTGACCTTTGCCTGAAGACCATTGACAAAATATGTAAGTTAATTAATGTGANTATTTCATGAATTAGCTGNCTAAGGATCCCTAGAGTCTCTTGTGAGAGTTTTAACTCCCCAAAACCATTAGAAGAGAGGTTTGTCTCCTCATTGCTTCTCCATCTGAAGAGACAGATCCTCCTACCTCCAGGAAATTCTCAGGAGANTGATGTCAATGGGATTTAGTGACCTAAAATAAACCCATGCATGACGGACAAGGAAGGGGAAAGCTTTATGGATAACTTAAGTTATCAAACCAGCTATGGTACACATATATATGTATATTTCTTCATGACAAAGTCAAGATTACACAAAACAAATTTAAGTTACATCTCTGATCCAGAACCAGTTACGTTCGACAGATAATGATGATAAAGAGAGGGATGAAAGATAGATAGATAGATAGATAGATAGATAGATAGATAGATAGATAGATAGAACTAGATATCCTTCAACCAAAAAATGGATGAAAGAAATGTGGTGCATTTACACAATGGTGTATTACTCAGCTGTTAAAAAAAAAAGCATCATGAAATTTGCAGGCAAATGGATGGAACTAGAAAAACCCAGACTCAGAAAGACAAACATGGTATGTACTCACTTATAAGTGGATATTAGCTATGAAGTAAATAATAATCATGCTACAATCCACAGACCCACAGAGGCTAAGTAAAAAGGAGGGCCCTAAAGGGGACATATGGATCTCCCTGGGAAGGGGAAATAGAATAGATTTTGTGAGTGGACTGGGGGCAGATGTGGGTGGGAACCGGAGGGATCAATAGGGGTGGGGGTGGGGGAGAGAGTATAGGAAGAGATGACTGGAACTGGAGACATTGGGGGTCAATGTGGAAACCTAGTGCTGTGGAAATTCCCTGGAATCTACAAGGAAGACTGTAGTGAGGACTCCTAGTAATGGAGGATATAGANCCTGAATTGGCCATCCTCTGTAACCAGGCAGAGTGGTGGAACTGGGACATCAATCCAGCCTCAAAACCTTTGACCTACAATCTATCCTGCCTGCAAGATGTGCTGGGACAATGGAGGCACAGAGCTTGTGGGAGTGACCAACCAATGACTGGTCTAATTTNGGACCCACGCCACAAGAAGGAGCCCATGCCTGACACTCCATGGATGATCAGGAACTAAGGGGCTGGATAGCCCAGAGATCTGGGATAGAAAAAAAAATTCAATAAAGTGATTCCTAATGATATTCTGCTATACTCATAGATCAGTGCCTAGCCCAAATTGTTATCAGAGAGGCTTCCTCTGACACCTGATGGGAGCAGATGCAGAGACCTACAGCCAAACTAATGGAGAGAGAACCCAAATTGAAGATCTCCACTGGATCCCTCCCCTTGGAGCTCAGGGAGCCCCACAGAAGAGGGGAATGAAGAAGAATTATAGGAACTAGAGGGATCAAGGACATGGGGAGAACAAGGCCCAAAGACATAATCAACTAAGCAGGGCTCATAGGAGCTCACAGAGACTGAAGTGGCAATCAGGGAGCCAGCGTGGGTCTGTACTAGGTTCTCTGCATTTATGTTATGGTTGTCAGCTTAGTGTTTTTGTGGGACTCCTAATAGTGACTCTTTTGCCTGTTCTTGCCCTTTTCCTCCCACTGCTATGATATGAGAGTATGCCCAGTCTTACTGTAACTTGTTATGCCATGGTTGGTTGATATCTCTGGGAGGCCTGCTCTTTTCTGAAGGGAAATGGAGAAGGAGTGGTTCTTCAGTAGAGGGGAAGCGAGAGTGGGGACCAGGAGAAGCAGAGGGAGAGAAAACTGTAGTGGGAATGTACTGAAAACAAAAAGGAAATTAAAAATTAAATAAAAAAATGAATTGACTTTCCCGTTACTTGCAATGAAAGGCATCCAAACTTAAATGTAACATTGATGATTGATTGATATTGATTGATTGATTGACTGATTGATTTAGGAAGTGTGCATGACACGGAAAGCATATGGCAACCAGAGGCCAACAGTTGGTTCTCACCTTCCACTTTGTTGAGACAGTGTTTCTCTTGTCTCTGTGTACTGTGTACTGCTGTGTGATCTTCTTGGGGGAGAAGAAACCAGTGGAAACACAACCAGAACTGCAACTAGAAATAACCAAATAGGGCTGTTTTGCTTAATGCTTTTGTGTTTCACTTAAAAGAAGAAATATCTTTCCCANCATATGACCCTATGGAAAGATGTTGGGTAAGTGAAGACCTAGGCAGGATTATAAAACATCACCTTTGTATCCAGTGAATTTCTTCATCTTTTATAATTCCTGGCAGTAATTGTTTGCTCCTAAGTATGAGTTAAAATAAAATAGTTAATGAATAACGACCCCTTTTAAATTCATATGCCATAATGGTGTCAATTTATGTGAATAGTTGGCTTAGAAAGTCATTGTACCGAGCTATGTATAAGCACACTGATGTGACAGTGCCTTTTATAACCCTCTGCCCTCTACACATACATCCATTTTCTCCTAATTAGACAACAAAGGGTCTCTGGAAATGCCCCAGTTAGACATCATTACCAAGCATTTTGCCAGNATTCAGTAGATTAATGTGACTAATTACACAGCGCTCAACAATGAGTGGAGACTGGTCCACCAGTTCCTTTGTAAATTGCTTTAAGACAAAGCCAGTTCAGCCCTCAGTGATAGACCTGATTATCTTACATGAGATTTACATGAGAGTAGTTCTCTTTTCTCCTTGGTCTTTGAAGGCCCTGAAAGGAGAATGGATGACTCACAACTCTGGGAATTGAGTTTCTGAGGCAGCTTGAGATCCATTTTCAGCATCAGAGTCACAGGCTGGCACAGGATACACAGGGTACAGATAAGAAGGGCAGTAAGAATCTGAAAAAAAAATGAGTTCATGAAGCATAGTGAGTATGGTGGGGAACTGTGCATGCCAAAAGTAAAGAGAATGAAACGATCTGCGCGTGTGTGCAGAAGGTGCACACATGTGGAAGTCAAAGGACAACCTTGGTTCATCTGTGCTTGCCTCCTAGACCTTGCTTGAGAAGGCATCTCTTTTGTTATTGCTGCGATATACTCTGATACCTGCTGCAACAGCATTTGGAGATTTTCCTGTCTCTGTCTCCCATATCACTACAGGCACATGGGATTATAGGTGTAATTCCAGGCCCAGTTTTAGAAGGGTTCTGGGGATTCAAACTCAGGTCCCATATCTGTACAGCAAGCACTTTTATCCATGGAGCCACCTCCCTAGCCCTATGTGATCTTTTCAAAACTCATTTTCCCATTCTATGAAACAGAAACAGGACCATAATTCATGAATACTCACTGCCAACAGAAGTACTCAGCCCAATGCACACAAATGCTCAACAACTGTTAGCATATGGTTTTGTGAAATGGATTATGGCAATCTGTTAGAAAAATGAACACTAATGTAAATAAGCTTATTCTTTCATTTCTCCTCACTGCAGCCTTAGTACTGTTTAAAAGGCAAAATTACAACAAATTTAGTTAAAGATCTAATTGGCTTTTATTTGAGATTCCTGAATTAGAACAGACTCCATTCTATAAAACAGAATGAAAGCTCCACCGTCAACGGTTGGGAAATGTGAGAACTATAAACAGGAAAAGCTAATGGGTTAGTGTTCATCATGGTATTTGGTAATGGTTAAAGGAGAGGAGACTCATATGACACTGACCCTAAAAATCAGAAATCTGTTTGAGGAAATCTCACCTATTTGTGGATGTNCACACTTCCATAGTTACGTGATATTGGCATGAGNGACTCNNTTTTGTTTGTATGGTCTGCTAGGCATGGTGAAGGAGTTAAGTCAGAACACAATCACACCCACCCCCTGCCTTTTCTTTAATTGTACTACCTCAAAGTAAGGGCTCAGGATATTTCTGGGGTTTTAATTCTGGTTTAAAGTAGCTCTCTCTCTCTCTCTCTCTCTCTCTCTCTCTCTCTCTCTCTCTCTCTCCACTGTGAGTGTGTGTGTGTGTGTGTGTGTGTATACATGTGTGCAAGTGGGTGTGGGTGTGGAGGGCAGAGGTCAACTTTGAGCATCTTTCCTAAGTAGGCATCCAGCTTGTCTTTTGAGACAATGTCTCTCATTGACCTGGAACTCACCAATTTAGGCTAGGCTGGCTGACCAGTGAATCTCAGGGATCCTCCTGTCTCCACCT
>LZPO01117202.1:70039-83339 GCA_001675575.1 Neotoma lepida
AGAACAACTTGTGCTATATAATACCTTATTCAAAAGTAAAATACAATAATGCTCTATAATACATGTACCACATGGCACACATAAGTACTTTATCTTATTTAACACAGATAATTTATCTTTAATTGGTCAATCCTAGAGAAAAATGTTAAAATTATAAGTAATTTTAATTTCTCAAATTAAGCTCAAGCTTTCATTTTCAAAAGAGATTTAAGCATAACACAATGAATTTGTGTTTTTTTAATGGCTTAATAAGCTGAGGATGTGGCTCAGTAGTACAGCACCTACCTAGCATGCTCAAAGCCCTGAGTGGAATCCCTAGCATTGCACAAGCTAGGCACAGTGGTGCACATCTGTAATCCTAGCACTTGGTGCTGGTCTTTGGAGAGATCTCAGGTCCAATCCAGACAGAACAATCCACAGTTAAAATTCTCCTCCATCCTTCCAGATGTTTCCCAAGAGGACCCCGTTTCAGAGACACGCTCCAGCTCTTGCTCATGTGTCTAAAAAGGAAGAAAGTACAATTTGGTTTTATTCTGAAACTTTTTCAATAAGAAGAATAAGACTTTGGGGCTGAGTTGGCTGTTGATAAAGTACTTATCTTGCATGTGTGAGGGCCTGAGTTTGATCCCCAGAGACCATTAAAAAAAACAAACATAGGCATGATGGTACATGCTTGGACAGCCAGCCTAGCCTGCTTGGTGAGTTTCTGAGCACTGAGAGATCCAGTTAAGAAAAAGTGTCTAGAGACTCTACTTCATAACAGTCCCCTGCATCCTCTGGTTCTTAAAATGTCCCCACCTTCTCTCCTACAGTGTCCCTTGAGGCTGGGTGGGTTGAGAAAGGGTGGGAGAAAGGGGGTGTGATACAGATGTCTCAATTAGGGCTGAGAACTCCAGACTCATTAATTCTCAGTATTTGACCATTTGTGAATCTCTGTATTCTATGGTGTACTGACTGGTTTTGTGTGTCAACCTGATACAAGCTAAAGTCATCAGAGGAAGGAGCCTCAGTTGGGGAAATGCCTCCATGAGACCCAGCTGTAAGGCATTTTCTCATTTAGTGATCAATGGGAGAGGGCCCAGCCCATGGTGAGTGGTGCTATCCCTGGGCGCTGGTCCTAGGTTCTATAAAAAGGTGGGCTGGACAAGTCATGGGAAGCAAGCCAGTAAGCAGCACTCCTCCACGGCTTCTGCATCAGCTCCTGCCTCTGGTATCCTGCTCTGTTTGAGTTCCTGTTCTGACTTCCTTCAGTGATGAACAGCAATGCTGAAGTGTAAGCCAAATAAACCCTTTCCTCCTCAACTTGGTTTTTGGTCATGGTGTTTCGTCGCAGCAATAGAAACNCTAACTAAGACATATGGGTACAGAGATACATATCTAGAGGGCAGTTTGTACTATGTCCATTTAGCAAACACAGTAGGTTCACTCCTGGGGCCTGTGAGCAATAGGTTTTTGGCCAGATGTTCAGTAACAAGAGTGAGTTTCTNCTTGTGGAGCAGGCCTTAGGTCCAATCAGAAAGAGGTTGGTTACCACCAAAAACTTGATGTCATCATTGCACCTGTGGCCATGTCTTGCCAAGCCAGTTATTATTGGATCTCACAAAGTTTATTTCTGAGCAANGCTGCTGATGACTTTTCTCCCCTAACTGTGTGCATAGCACCTTCCAGTGCTACAAAAGCTATGCAGCAAGAGGAGTTTCCGGGTTAGCAGCAGTTGGATTTCTCCTGGACCTATGACTAAAGAGTGTGTTGTCTTCAGCAATAGCTTCTTACCATCAAGTTCTGCATTGGTAATCAAAAAAGAACAAATATCTCTTGAGTTTTCTCACAGGAACCTTACTTCATTTGTTCCTCTTCCTGTCGCTGCAACAAAATACCTGGAAAGGCGACTTCCAGAACTAGGAGGATATTTTGAATACAGTTTGAAGATACAGTCCATCATAGTACGGATTTGTGGTAGGAGCATGAGATGCTGGTCACATGCCATCTGCAGTCACGATGTATAGAGATAGACAACCTTCTGCTCAGCAGGAGTCCTCCTTAATATTCACNGGGGACCTCACCCCATAGGATGGTATCACTCATATTTAGGATCGGTCTTCCCCCTTCGATGAACTCAATCTAGAAACTGTCAATGACACACTCAGAGACTTATCTCCTAGATGATTCCAGAGCCTATCAAGTTGAGAACCAATATTAATCATCACCCTTACAAGTGACATAATGTATCTCAAGCTAGATGAGGAAGCAACCTATATCAATCTATTACAGCATCAATATGTCAACATATACTGCTTGAAAGTGGAACATTTAATAATTTTATGTGTGACTTTTCTCTTTGGGGCTGGTGAGTTTTACTACCAGATGTTGACCTGCTTCAAGAAATGTTCCTCTAAAAAAAGACAATTCTTAACAAATGCTTTGTACTATTTTTAGAGCCCAATAATGGTTATTTCAACCAATCAGCACATTGATTTGTCCTATTTTGAGGCACAGTGCCTTTTTCATTTTGCAGGAGCCATTGCTGCACCCATAAGTTGTTTTCAAGGGGGATGCAAACTGGAGTAAGCCACCCTTGATGACCCATGCAGTCCATTGATGAGCTGTTTCCATTGTAAATGTGAGCACACAGATTTCTTTCTAGTGAGCCCTTTGTACTGATACAATGGAATGACTCACATGATTGTAATTGCTCATCATGTCACCAATTTATCTGAAATGTCCATAGGTTTGGACATTGGGTTTTCCTCTTTCTTCTCACCACTTGGACCCTCATACGTGTTTACAAATATAAACTCTAATAAGCTAAAGTATAGAATGTAAAATGAACAACAGAATAGAAATTCCAAAACTATATGAAAATGTCAGAGTGAAATCTATGTCATCTTCCTAACTAACATATAGAACTCTTAGTTTTGCCAAGGTTACCCAAAGCTTCATCTGGCTCCATGGAACTCTGAGCAGACACAAAGACAAGGCAATCAGTAAAACATAATGACTCAGCCAGCTATCTGGCTCCAAGAAAGGACAGGAACCCCAAGCTAGGGGTCCGTGCCGAGAGCTAGNTCCACCTGCCCATCAACCTGAGCCTCAAATCCAGCTCAACTCATATTTTTGACCCTCATGCATCATAACCACTTGAAATGACGTCCCTCTACGATGCACTCCCACTTCTTCATGCCCAGAGGATTTCCACCCCTCTGCCTCATTGAATCTGGCTCTTCTCAAAGGGACTGCTGTCTTTCATATGATCAAATATGTGAACTACNTAATTAATGTCACCCCTTCCTGACATCATATAAATCCCAACATCCCCATCTTCCATTATTTTGTTGCAAGAATATTTACTTTGAATAGTAGCCACTTTATTGAAGTTTAATGTTTTTAGCATGAGAATAATTGATTTGATGTGTACAATTTAACGATTTTCTGTGTGTTCCGTTTTATGCAATCATCACCACTACTAATTTTAGAATACTTTTATCACTCCCAAATCAGCCATGTCTCCTTTCCCTTCTATAGTTCGCCCAGCCCTCCTTCCATTCTTGGACAACCAATAATCTACTGTTTCTTTTTTTACAGGTTTAACTATTCTGGACATCTGTGTAGATGGATCGGTGCAGTAACAATCATCAGTATCACTATTGATTCTAGCTGGTCACAGTGGAATCCCCAAGGTTTTCTATTCAAAGAATTTGCTAANTCTTCAAGTATTTACACATACTAGCACTATGTGGTCAGCACCACAGGACTGAGGGAAGCAGGACTGCTTCAGAATCCCATGCAGTGACAGCACCAAGGGAAGACCACAGGAGACAGACAAATCAAGGTCAACCCTTGTCTAGACTGCTTCCTTTGCTGTAGCATGAAGCTTTTCAGAGATTAACACTGTGTTGGAAACCTCCAGACACACTCTCTAACATGTAATAAATATTCCACAAGTGGGAGATTCTGTTGCCGTAGCTGGTGTGCTATTCCAGGGAAACAAGATAAGCATGATCCTAATTAGGGTCCTGTCAACCCACTACTGTCACTGCAAGACACACCTGTCCCCAGCAGTTCCCGCAATGCATCACGTTCTCTCAAAGCCTTTGATCTTGCACCTGTCAACACTGATTTTGTCCCTTTTTCATCTGGTAGACTTCCACTTATGCTTTAGACTGACCCTCTGTGGAGGGGATCAGCAGGAGTAGGAAGGAGACAAACAGTAATGGGGTGAATATGAGCAAAGTGCTTTGTGTACATATCACAACAAACCCATAGACTGTGCATAATTAACATACGTTAATAAAAGCATTGTAAGAAGACTTACTGTCTGTGAACTTTTCTAAAATATTCCTTAAAGGTCCTTCTACCATTCTGCATCAAGTGACCCTTCCTTGAGCTCCATGTCTCTCTTATTGGTCCAATGCTGTGCCACATACTAGTATCTCTCCTCTTTTCCCTGCTCTTACCCTTAGAGCAGGATATGTGGCAATAATCTCTGCTTTTGCAGTCTCTCATTAGATGCTCAACAAATATTTGCTTCTTAAAAGAATGAATCTGTGACTGAATAAAAGAAAACGGTGCCAGCAGATAGCAAATGCCTTTAACCTCAGCCTTCAGGAGGCAGAGCATGCAATCTCTGTGAGTTTGGGGCCAACCTTGTCTGCATTGAGAGTTCTAGCTATCCAGTGCTACACAGTGATCTTCTCAAAGAGAAAGAATGATGGGGGTTGGGGAGAGATGGAGAGAGAGAGGGGAGTTTAAGTTGCTTTTCTGTGTATTCTTTGACAGCAGAGCTCAGATGCAAGCCAGTCTGTCTGAGAATCCCCAGCAGCAAACTAGCACTCCCTTTGGGAGCTGAAAGTGGAATGACAATATTTCTCCAAAGAAAAGGGATTGGATTGGGGGAAGGAGCATCCCTCAATTGCAAAGACCAGTTTTGTTGGCACCAGTCAAAGAAGAGGACAGCAACATCTGCATGCCCCAGTGACATCACTTTGCCCTGCCTTTCACAATAGAAGGAAAAAAAGTCAGGGCAAATTTCCAGTTTATCTAGACATAGCTGGGCCAAGGCCAAGTTTCTCTGTCCTTTTCCCCACTGTTACTGAATTGTTAGAATCCCCTGAGTTCTTTTCACCCTTATTCTACTTCAAGCCAAGACTCCTGGCTTCTCCTAGCCGTTTTGTGTGGATTGNTGTCTCCAGAGTCCAAGTTCTAGGTGATATTCTGAGCAAGGGTTCAAAACCACTCTCCATCCAGCTAGCGTATCAGATTCTGGGATCTCTGGTGAGGGCTAGCAACTTTTGATGTTCTTTTCTTCCTGGTATCAGACCTGCAGAACCCACTCTCACCTGTACTTCTCCCGCCTCTACTGATGCCCTGNCAAGATAGTGCCATCCATTAGCCTACAAGCCTTTTACTCTCAGGTCCAGACTTTCTGTATCCCCACGGAAACCTGTTAGGATATGCCTCCACAGTTTCCTAGAATAGAGCAATTAGGTGTCTGGAGGCAATTACAGAATGGTTGTCTGAGAAGAGCTGTGACGTAGTGAGTGACCATCCATGAGAGACCTTTACATGCAGCCCACAGGGGGAAGAGTCTGCCTCCATTGGACAGGGAATCTCCATTGGACAGGAATCTGCCCTAAGCTGTCCTTCTTCATCCAATCGTCTCTTCCTANGAACTGTCCCATTTCTAATGACAATCTAGAGTTCAGCTCGGTAACACCCAGCATAACTCTGTCTGATTATTTGTGTCAGCCCTGTGGCTAAGACCTAGTTTTGTTTTTTGGTTTTTTGTTTGTTTGNTTGGTTGGTTTGGTTTGGTTTTTTGGGACAGAGTTTCTCTGTGTAGCTTTGGCGCCTTTCCTGGAACTCACTCGGTAGCCCAGGCTGGCCTCAAACTCACGAGATCCGCCTGCCTCTGCCTCCCAAGTGCTGGGATTAAAGGCGTGTNCCACCACCGCCCGGCCTAGTTTTGTTTTAAAGACATACACAGAAANGTCTGGTTCTCTGATTGTTTCTTTTGTATATGTAGGAATATGCTTCTATGTGGTTTTGCATGTATGTGCTATATCTATGTGTATATGCATGTGTNTACAGATGCATTCATCTGTGCACATGCTCATGGAGGCAAAGTTTGAGTTTGGATGTCTTCCTCTAACTGCATCACTCTCCACTTTATGTTCTGAGACAAGGTCTCACNCTGAAGCTAGAGTTGACTATTTTGACTAGAAAGGGAAACCAATGAGCCCCAGGGAGTCCCTTGTTCCTGAACCCCTGCACTGGGGCTTCAAGTGCATGCTATCACACTTGGTTTTTACACAGGTGCAGAGGATCCAAACTAAGTGTCTCATGCTTTTACAGCAAGCGCTTCACCCACTGAGCCATATCTCCAAGCCTTCTGATTGTTTCTTAAAAAGAAAAATTGAATTCTGAGTTTATTGGGTTTGATGTTTCATTATTGCTGTGGTTGTTTTAGTGTGAAGTTTTCTGACACAATTAAAAGTTGCAAGTCTTATTCTGAAGGTAAAATGTCTATGTTGCTTCCAAATGCAATCACATAAGAGTTTATTCCTGAACCCTACATTTTCTTTAGAATCTGTGATGCAGTTACTATTAAGACAGTAGTTCCCAGGGAGATAAGTATCCTTCCTAAGGAGTTCAGGTAGTCCTTTGGCTTTTATCACAGGCAAGCAAACAATGAGTTTTGGTCACCAAGAAGACCAAAGTGTGCTGATATTTTGTCTGTGTCNCCCCAATAAAATTTATCTGAGGGACAGAGGAAAAAGGTCAGCCACTATTAGTAAAAACAGAAGTCATGCAATGTTAGCACACGCCCTTAATCTGTCTGGATCTTTATGAGATTCAAGGCCACACTAGGGTACAGAGCCAAGCATGGTGACACACGCCTTTAATCCCAGCATCAACCGTAAAGTTCTGGAGGTCTGTGCAGACAGACAGGAAGTGATATAGCTTAGTGGAGAGAGGAAATGAGTTAGCAGAATAGAAAGATATATAAGTCTGTTTAGACAGGAAGTTGCTCTGTTTGGAAACAGCGGCATTGGTGAGGTAAGATTAGCTGGTGGCTCTTCATATTCCTCTGATCTCTGTCAGATTTTCACCCCTATTTCTGGCTTCGTGTTTTTTATTAATAAGACCATTTAAGATTCATGTTACACCGAAGGAACCAACTCTAGTGTGTACATCTGAGAACACCTTTGAAATTGTATTGCCAGTCAAAACCGTGATCTTCTCCTCCAGCCAGACATCAGGGCACTTCTGATGGAGGGACAAAAGCTGTCTCTACACCTACTGGTTCCAGAGCCTCTACCAAGATTCACTGTCACATGAAGGAGACTCATTCTCTCCCCAGATTCAGACCTCATGCCGATGATTCTCAGCAGAGCCTACATTCTTACCCAAGATCCTAACTGCAAGAGCGCATAGACATAAATTTCAACATTCCAGCCACTNTATCAGAAAGTCAACCCACGTGGTTGGCTCATCTTCCTCAAGGATTCCTCAATGAAATACCATCAAAGAACCATCTGGAAAAGCATGCAGTGAGAGCACTCAGAGCAAACAGCTGCACTGGTGAGCTCAGGACACCCTGGGATTCTTCTTGGCAGGCGAGCCTGCAGTAATGAGAAGAACTGGGGCCAGTTCCCTGCCTTGCAAGTGAGTGAGGCAATTCAGCCTCAGCAGAGACATCACTTGGATCAAGGAGTTAAAGAACTGGGCATGTGGGGCTCAGTGGAAAGGTGTATGTTCAATGTGCACAAAGCCCCTGTCTTCGCACCCAGCACCAAAACATTTTCAAAAACTACTTAATCCTCAGATTTCTTCCTAGTTACTTTTACCTTATTTCTACAACTTCCTGGGTTTTATCTGAACGAGAAGGACAAAGATTGCCACCCTGTACCCAAGACTTGCAAGCACTAGAAAGTGAGAAATGTTTCTTCCACAGAATTCCTCTACTGGCTTCTGATTTGAAGAAGCCTCTGGTTGATGTTGAAGTTGGCAAATGGGAGCCATATATGTATTGTTTTCCTTGTGGAATTTGTATACATACAATTAACAAAACTTAGCTGGCTGTGCAAATGCTAATTATTGACTTCTCATTTAAATAACAACAATTAAGACATTGTTTGAGCTGTCCGGGTTTACATATGCAAATTATGTTTGTCTCAACGACTGGAAACTCACTGATCACAGCTGCNTGAAAAATGGGGAGTTTATGAAATTTCCATCAGTCTTCACAGGGTAATGCTTAGTTATGCAAAATTAATTAGCATTTGCAAATTAGGAGATGGTGCTTTCCTTCGTGTCTACCTTTAACTTCTAGGACTGTACAATTTATCCCTGAGAGAACTTGTGAAAGATAATCATTTAATTTTAAATCAAATCATAAAACATTTAAATTGGGCTGCACATATGTGATGGAGTTAAGGGACGAAAGTGCTTCTGGTAAGCATCTGGAGCCTTTTGATTGACAGAAGGGCAGTGATCGCTAAGAAGCCCCAAAAGGTTGTGTTGTCACAGTCTCTCCCTTGCCTAAGCCGGCTCTTGTCTTCTCTACCTTTTGCCACTTGCTGGAGCATTTTGAAACTGTGTGCTGCTTCTCTACACTGAAATCACCAGACTGTCCCTGAATTTTAAAATAAGCAAAGAAAGCCATTACTTAGTGACAGCAGTGACAAACATGAGCTGTTTTGATGTCTTCCCTCCATCCCCTTGCTACCAGAAACTATTTGCTCCCCCTCTCTCTNTGAGAGTTTTTGCTTTGTTTTATTTCTCCTTAACTCACAGTAAGAAATACTTGAATTGTCTCATCTCTNTGGACAAATATTAGGAGTTTATGGATGTTAGAAAATATCCGGGGACCAAGGAGGTGGCTCAGTTGGTAAAGTGCTTGCCTTGAAATTTGTGAACCTGAGTTGAATCCCCAGAATCTACATTTTAAAAAAAGCACTGAGGAGGCAGAGACAGGTANATACTTAGGGCATACTAACCTACTTCAAGAGTTCCAGGCCAATGAGAGACCCTGTCTCAAAAAGAANGTATACTGCCCCTAAGTTTGATTTCCAGGACCTATGTCAGGAAGTTCACATCTGTACCTCTCTTGCTCTGAAGTATCTGGCGCCCTCTTCCGGCCTCTGTGGGCTCTTGCACCCTCATATGCATATAGACACATACACATACACAATTAAATATAAAATAAGTCCTTAAAAATATTTTAAAACTGAATTAGATTCTGTAGGCAGATAATACAACAGATGCAAATTCGATAAGTTAGAAAATTTGTAATATCCAATAACAAGTTGACATTCATAGCACTGGGGTGATACTTCTATTGAATAAAATCTTTGGAACAAGTTAAGTAAATATTTAAGAGTGACATTATCAGATGTCATTTTATATTGATAAAAATAAAAACAAGGGAAAGAAACACACCAGAAATGTAACAGCTCTAGCTTTAACCATTATTTTTGTGTNAAGAGAAAAATCTACCATATTTCCCCATAGTCAACTGTCTCCATCAGTTAGAAGGCCAGACAAAGGTGCACAGCCATAGCTTGAGGCATCCAACAAAAGTACCTTATAATGTCTCCTTCAAAGGCTGCTGTACGAGCAAGTATTTCCCTCATAAGAGGCAAAACCAGTCACTGTTCAAAGCCAAGATGGCTGCGCTGGAAATAGCAGCATGTGTGAATCCCTCTGCAAACTCATCAGCAGGAATACACGGCAATTTAACAAACAAATAAGCAAAGTAAATGCTGTCTCTTATACACATCTAGATGTGTATAAGAGACAGTAGCAGCATGTGTGAATCCCTCTGCAAACTCATCAGCAGGAATACACGGCAATTTAACAAACAAATAAGCAAAGTAAATGACTCCAGAGAGAACCCCTTTGGGTGGAATAGGCTACCAGGGTGGCACAATAGTATTATTCAGACTATCCCCCTGGGGTTGCAGTTTTCTTCCAATGCACATACAGCTGACTGCTGTGGCTGCTACTGTAACTCCATGTCTCCCGCATCCCATCTGCTACTCCACTCAAAGAGATGGCCTCCATGCTTTCCACAAACATTAGGAAATTTTGCAGCTCTTTGTCTTTCTTTGCTCCTGCTGTTACTTCTCCTTAAAATGGCTTGTTTGGATTTCTCCTCTGGGAGAAAGCCTACCCATTCTTCCAGATCCTGTTTGCTCCTTGCTGCCCTTGGAATTTTTTTTTAGACAGCCACCCTGCCTCTCTCATGGAACTTAACAGTATACAGCTAGCCATTGACCTTTTGTTACAAACTAAATTGTGTTTTCCCCCCACAACCCCCAAACCTTCATATGTTGGAGTCTTTTTTATTTTTTTTATTTTTTATTTTTTTGGGTTTTTTGAGACAGGGTTTCTCTGTGTAGCTTTGGCGCCTTTCCTGGAGGAGTCTTTTTTAATCTAGTGGATTTGTGTATGTGTATGTGTGTGGTGTATACACACACATCCACCTGTGCATGCCTGGAAGTCAGAGGAGGTTTTCAGATGTCCTGCTCTATCATGTTCCACCTCATTNCCTTATGTTGGGATCGCTCACTGAATCCAGACCTAGGCAGCCTGCAAATCTCAGCAATCCTCCTGTCTCTGAACATCCTTGGCACTGGTTGCAGGCACATGTAGGTATGCCCACATTTTATGTGAGTGCTTAGGATTTGAATTCATGTCCTTGTGCTTGCATAGCAAGCATTTTTATGTATTGAGCCACATCTCTGTACATTGAAGTTTTAATGCTGAATAACATAGAATGTGATTATACGTTGAGTGAGAGTCCTTAAAGAGGCAACAAATGCTAAATAAACCCCAATCCAGTATATATATAGTTCTTATTAAAAGTTTAGGACCCATACCTTGAGAGTAGACAACATGAAGATATAGAGAGAAGAGAGNCATCCACAAACCAAGAAGAACGCCTCGGAAGGAACCACCACTACAGATGCACAGATCTTGAAAGTTTGGCCTCCAAATAGAGAAAATCTGTCTCTGTTGTTTAAAGTACTTGGCCTCTTGTACTTTGTTATAGTAACCCAAGCTGATGAATGTACCATTTTCTCTTCCTCCTTAGAATAAGTTAAGATCAAGGGCATGCATGCATGAGTCTTGCAATATGTGCCAAATAATTATTTATTGTGTGAATAAAGTCAAAGCTGGAGGGAGAACAGAGAAATAAAGTTAAGATAGCATAGCAAGTGTTAAAAGTACTTCTGCAGTTAAAAAAATAGAAATAGCTTAATACTTTTTACTAATTATAAATTTGAGTTTTCAATTGAAAGATTAAGATGATGTAGTGAAGAAGAAGAAGAAGAAGAAGAAGAAGAAGAAGAAGAAGAAGAAGAAGAAGAAGAAGAAGAAGAAGAAGAAGAAGAAGAAGAAATAATCATAGCAGCCCTCTAGATGTATTAGGAAAACCCTAAGATAAATTCCTAAGTGCTCTATTTTAGAATCTATACTCCTTTTTTGTAATGATTATTCTGGCTTCACAAAATCTTGATTTATATATAAAATATATTAGCAATTACTGAGAACTAATTATACCTATGTCATAGAGCTAGGTGTTATGGCTTCCTATAAGAACCAGAAAGACATGGTGGGGAAAGTCACTAATGGGTATCTTGGTTAGAACACAGCTATCAANCAGCCCATCCAACAGAGAACAGCATTCAGCACATGAGTCCATGGGGAAAACATTTCAGACTCAAACCATAGCAGGTAGTAAGGCAATCTCTGAAATCTGGCTTTGCTGAAAAATGATTGTGTTGATACTAAAAGCTAATGCTGCTAGACCTGATCAGAGCCCTATACTGCCAGTTAGCAGCAATGCCAAATAGAGGTTTCTTTGTAACTGGAAAGACAGGGATGTAAATAACAAAAGGTGTCACATTGCGGCTANACTAGTAATCCAAATACAAANAAAAAGGAGTTGCTTTTGTCTTGATTAGGGAGAAGGTATATTTGGATAAATTTCATAGAGAAGATAACATTTGAACCATGTTCAAAATGCATTTTATACATGTCCCACTCATATACCTCCCAAATTCAGAAAACACCACAGATGAGGTGGTAGAAATGTTATAAGAGTTGGGGAGGACAAGATGGAAATAGTGTCCCCTGCATTCTTGACAAGATAAAGTCTGTCAGCATTCTTGCATGGAAGGGATGAAGAGGGAACAGGAAAGGGTCATAATCTCCACCCCTAGCTGAGGAGCAATTGACAGTTAGTGGCTGTTGAGGGACAGAGCCAGTTTTCTGCAGGGGTGTGGCCTAGGTAGNTCAACCATGCTCCTGTGAATGGTCCCATAATCATGTACATCTATTGGCAACACTAATTAGATTCATTGGGTTATAAAAAGAAAATACGGAAAATAAAAAGGACAAGAGGTTGGGAGGAAGGGAAATCTAGGAGAAGTTGGGGGAACTCTGCATGACAGATGAGTAGTGGGGACAGCTCTCCCATACTCACTACTTTGGGGCTGGCTCACTCACATCTCTGCCAACAGGTTTGGCTCTACCGTGCTGCCCAGGTAAGGTGCAGGGCCTGCTCTCCTGAGTGCTGCAGCTGGTGTGGGGCAAGGGCAGCTCTCCCACTCTTCTAACCTCAGGGCCAGCTTTCCCACCTGCCTCAGGTATAAGGGGGGCACCTCTTCTCCATCCATGGCACCATGTGGCAGATGAGGGGTGGGGCCGAGACTGGCAAATTCTAATCGGTCTTCTGCTCCTTCTAGGTGTATAGGTAGACATCCACAAAAGTATCAAAGAAAACATTTTAAAATATTTTTGTTAAAAGATGAACAAGTAAATAAAACAAATATAAGAAATCAGCATTTTTTTCCATGTGCCTCCCTTTTCTAGACTATCCTTTCTTTATCTAGATACTAAAGAGTGGAGAATGCTTTTGAAGAGTACAGAAGGAAAGAGCCTTCCTGAGAAATGAAAGGGCATAAGCCAAACAAAGNTGTGGAAGTACAGATTATGATTTTTGAAGTATTGGTCATTTCGGTCAAGAGCACATAGATAGAATAAAGATAGAACGAAGGACATTTGATCTAGCTGGAGGACGAGTGAGGGCTGCACAGAGTACTGTAAATGAATAAAAAGAGCCATACGTCTAGGACACCAAGGACAAATGAAAAAGAGTAGTGAACCTAGGATGACAAGGAGTCAGCTTGAGTACCACACTATTTTAGGGTCAAACCTGAAAAGACATATGGTGGCCAGAGCAAAGCAGANGAAATCCAGCACCCTGGGAGCCAGGTGAGAAAGTATTTCC
>LZPO01117202.1:104450-123857 GCA_001675575.1 Neotoma lepida
GCTTTTTATGTGGGTCCTGGGGATAGGAACTCAGGTCTCACACTTTCAGAGGAAGCTTCTTATCCACTGAACTCTTTCTCTAAACTAGCCCCATGGAGCACTTGCCATCTTACAAAACTATACACAAAACACTTCATTCCCCATTCCCCACTTTGCAGCTCCTGGGAACCACAATTCCACTTNCTGTCTTTGTCTAGGTACCTTCTATAAGGGCATTCCTAAAAGGGTGTATCTTTTATTGACTGGCTGCTTTTACTTAGCTTATTTGCTCAGTCTTCTCCATCCATGTTACAGCAAATGTTAAACACTTCCTGTTTTGAAAGACTGGGTGTTTCNTGTGTACCTGTGCCACATTTGCTTAACTATTAATCGACTGAGGGTCGGAGCCGTTGCTTCTACCTTTGACTGTTGGAAATAGTGTTGCACAGAGACAGGTGTATTAGCCCTTTCCTGTTGTTATGACAAAGTATCTGTCAAAAGCAGTTTAAAGAAGGAAGAGTTTATTTTGGCTTGTGTCTTGAAGGTATGGTTCATCATGTCGGGAAGGGCTTGGCAGCAGAGCACAGAGCACGAGGTGACTGATCATGTTGCATCCACAGTCAGGAAGCAGAGAGTGATGGGTGCTGATGCCTCACTCTCTTTCACATTTCTGTTCATTCTGGGACTCCGCCCATAGGTTGATGCTGCACACATTCAGCATGAGTCTTTCCTTCTCAGTTAAACATCTCTGGAAATGCCAGAGATTTGTCTTCTNGGTGATTCTGAATCCTTTCAAATTGACAATCAAGGGTTAACTGTCAGAGTAGATGTGCAAGTGTGTTTGAGATGTTGCTACTACTTCCTTTTCAGAATTTCTGAATCTTCTGGCAATTCTGCACATGTTTAAGAAGTATAAGGAAACCACTGCAATGTTTTGCATAGTTGTTGGACCACTTTGCATTCCCACCAATGATGCCACACTGTTCTAATCACTCTTCATCCTAGCCAGCCATTGCTAGTTTCTGCTTTTGGCTTTAGTCATCTTAACAGGCCTGGTGTGCTAACCAATTAACTTTAAATTAAATCATTAGCTGCCTGGTTCCAGGGATCTGCGAGGCAGGGCTGCCCCTCACTCCATTACTTCTCCTGTTTCATCTTGTATTTACATGCCTTGTGCTAGCTCAAATTCACTGGAAGGACTGCTATTCACGAAGCCCTGACAGACCAGGACATCATGACCAGGAGGAGCCCCTAAAAGGCAAACTGAAGGCTCCTGTCCCAGTCTNCGTGCAGAAATGAAAGTCATGAAGAATGAAGCGGCATGGTATCAGTTCTCAGTAACNCTGAGTGGGGACNTTATGGAAAAGTAATTANGGGGCTGAGCATCTTTGTAAGTGAGGATGCAGCTCTATTACTTATCTGCCTACTTCCTGACCTCTGTACAAAGACTAGAGTTTTGCCTCAGTCACTACAGCAGGGCGGCACAGGTTCCTAATAGACACTGATAGAATGACGGTGCACACGTTATATAGGGGGCAGTCCTATAAGAGCAGCAGCACTTGGGGTGTCTGATATAGTACCCCAGAGTNGTCAGTGTTGGCTCAGATGACACCTAAAGGATGAGTGACACTGTGCGAGGTAAGTGCGTTGCGGAAGATAGGAACAGCATTTGTAGTGACCCTGTAGGTGGCAGGCATCCTAGCACAGTATGGTGGGGGTCTAGCACATGAGGGTGTGAGCAGGATGAACCTGCTTCCCTTACCAATTTGTCACATAACCTTAACTAATTAACTTTTAGGAGTCTCATTCTCCTTAGTTGTGAAATGAGCCAGTGGCAGTGTAAAANCTGGTAAGGACTTCACAGGTCAGTTGAGTGGGAGAGCTGCAAAGGTTAAAGATCGTGAGTGTCCAGCCTGGAGCACGTTGGAGAATGCAAGGGGACATTATTAATAACTAAATTTGTAAACAGCTATAGACCCAGCTTTCCTACTTACTCTGGGGGAGTAGGTGATACTCATGTATGTGTGTGTGTGTGTGTGTGTGTGTGTGTGTGTGTGCATTGCTTGTGTACATGTGGGTATATAGGTGCATGTGCACAACATGTGTGTTTCTGGAAGCCAGAAGTCAACACTGGATGTCTTCTCCAATCACTCTCTACCCTGTTTATTAGGACAAAGTGTCTCACTGAACCTGAAGCTCACTGAGTCCATTAGCCTAGCTAGCCAGCAAGCTCCAAGGCTCCTCTTATCCCTACCTCTCCAGCACTGGGATGACAGACACATGCCACCAACACCCAGCTTTCTTACATGGATCCTGAGGAATCGACTCAGACCCTCATGCTTCCAGCACACACACTTACCATCTCCGTAGTCCCTACAGTCACCCCCTTCTAAAGCACACAAAGCTACTGATCACTCTCTAAGCACAAGAACTCTGCTAATGCTTGGTTTCTCTGNCTGTGGTTATCAGTTCTATTCAAGGATCCCTGGCCTTGTGGAGAACCTTAGAATTGTGTANACTCCCTGTGGCCAGTGAAAGAAAAGCAAGCTGTCTTTTCACATTTCATAGAGGGGACAATGGTTCTGACTCTAGACAATCTCAGCTTGGGGAACCCTAAAATGCACACAAAAGTGACAGTTTTTTAAATTCATGATGTACATCTAGTGCCTGTTTTCCATCGACAGTGATTCACTCCATGTCACCAACGCATGTTGGCACTAGACGAAGCAACTTGCTTTAGACCAGTGGTTCTCAATCTGTGAATCATGACCCCTTTGGGGGTCAAATTACCCTTTTACAGGGGTCGCATATCAGATATTCTGCATATCAGATATTTATATTATGATTAATAACAATAGCAAAATTACAGTTATAANGTAGCAATGAAAATAATTTTATGGCTGGGGGTCACTGCCATATGAGGAACTGTATTAAAGAATCACAGCATTAGGAAGGTTGAGGACCACTGCTTTAGACTAAGGAGAAACAGAAGCCAAGAAAGTATTATGAGGCCAATNTGCATTGTCACATAAGCTGAACTNTCTGAAATGCCTGACCACTTAACCAAGGAATCTTCCCTGTTAAACTCTTAGGGTCTTGTTCTTAAAGGTAAATGGGTCTTGGGCAAGTTTCACCATTTTTCATGAGAACATAGACTCAGGACTTGACGTTTGAGTCAAGGGTCAAATTTTAGCTTTGTGTTGGGGCATGAGCTCAGAGTGCCATCTTGATGCTTCAGAATGGAAGCCACCCCTGCCTTTCATACTGCTTATGGAGAACATGTGGAAAATAATGAGACTGTAGTACTACGGACTTGGCTTCGGTAGTTAGCATGGACCACCGTGGTAGCCCTAGAATCTGGGTATTCACTTCTGACTCCTTCCTCCATGTCCAGAGCTCAGCAAGAGCCAGGGTTTGTTAGTTCACCTGCTTGGACATCTGCTTCCTTACTCCACCCTTTCTCACCTCCGCTACCCACCTCCACCGTGAACTGCCTCACTGGTCTTCATTACTCTTGAGGTTCTCTGCCTAAGCAGGAAGCAGCCTTCTAAACCCAAGTCTGGGTATCACATTCCTCTGCTTTAAGTTCTTGCTTNGATACCAATGCTCTTGGGGTGAACCCTAANCCCTTAACAGGCACCAGAAGGTTCTAATCCTTTCTTCTCTTGCCTTATATATCACATTCCTCCAAGTCTGAGCCTCATGAAGTTCCTCAGGGAACCCATGTGAACCCAAGCTTGCCATGTGGACCACTCTGCCCAGCCTCTGATCTCTCCTTCCTCGAATTCCTATCCATCTCAGACTTCACATAATCATCTTTTCCTGTAGGCTTTTTGTGATCCTGTAGACCAGAGTTTGCTTTCCTTCTATGGGGANTCAAAGCACCTATCAGATCATTTCTTTAAGGTACTTAGCAGAGTATGTAGCCTGTAGCAACCAGTCCATACTTATTAGCAGTAACAGCACTGGGGATAGATATATTCTCAATGTTCGCCTTCAGATGCCCCTGGTATTATAGCCTGCACGAACACTGAGTCTACATCATCTCTTATCACTCATTGCATCTCCAATATATACCCATGTATCTGATAGAGAGTATCAAGAAATACTAGGGAGATAAATAAATGACCATAAATGACCATAAAGTTTACAATCTGCAATGTCCTGGGGACTATCCACTGTGTTAGAAGAAATGGGTCCAATGGGATTTAAATATTTGCACAAACGGAATCACTATTTTCCTGGAAACTTTTGCCTGTGCATTTCTGGAATCTTCTGGATAAATTCCACTAAAACTCTGAACTCAAGGTGTACAAAAAAATTACTGTATGAAACTCTTTACAACTCTGTTACTAGGGACTTTTACACTAAAAATTCTAGGAAATAACCAGCTACAAGAAAAAGGTTTGTCTCCTCTTGTATGTGTTGAATTTTCTACCTCTTTCAACTTCCTGCATCTCACTTTGTTGACAATTAAAATGCCAATAAAAAAGAAGGAAATATTAGCTTAAAGATGATCAAGAAATTAAAGGTCCTAACTGGGCCTGGTGTTCCATGCCTGGAACCCCAGCCTTAGGAAGGAGGAGTGAGAAAGGAAGATTGGGAGTTTGAGGCCAGCCTTGGGCTACATAGGGAGACCCTGTGTCAAAAACCTGAGGGCTAGGGGCATAGGACAGTGGCGGAGCACTTATTTAGTCAAGGGTTTCACCCTGACATTGAAAAAGAAAAAAAGAAAAGACAGTAGGGAGGGCAGAGAAAGGAAAAGAAACATTAAAATGTGAAAATATGCTACAAGCAAAAGGACAAAGAAGTAAGAAAAACATAAAATACAGATGTACTGACAACTAGAAGCTATTTTAATTTCTAAAAAGGATTAAAAGGAAGAAACACTTTCTAATCTAAAATTTAAAAGATCTTAAGGCGTCTTCAAAATGAAATCANGGTTACTTGGCAATTCAGAATAAGAAAATGAAGAAGTAAAAGAATAAATTCAAGAGTTTGGGTGATAGGTACACACCAAAGAAAAAAATAAGTGAAATCACACACAGACCCTCCAAAGAACCTCAGCTAGCCTGGAGTAAGTGAAGAAGCAGCAGAAGCAGGACCCTCTCTCAAAACATGGCTGAGGCAAGAACTGACTCCCAGAATTCCCCTGACCTCCACATATAGGTTCTGTGGAATGTATAGCCTGCTCCCGCCCCCCACCTCCCCACCACACACAAAGATTTTTTTAACGCTGTTTAGAATAATCAGAAACATGAAATGAAAAGAGGAAAAGGGGAAAAGTATTTCAAAGAAGATTAAAAATAAATCCTAGCAAATATGGGGGGGGAGAGAAGGAGGGAGGCAGTCGGTGGGGGAGGGAGAGAGGGAGGGAGAAGGGCAGAAGAATATAGTATTCATCACAAAGCAGAGCTGGAGCAATGTCAGTGCCAGTGTTTATTAGCATGAAAGGCTGGGTCACGATGGTACACAGAGGTGATGTGCAGTCACCGTGACAGTTCTCTCCTGAGAGGTGACTGTACAAGGTCACGTGAGGGCAAGCCAAAGGACTCACTCCTATTGGCCTGCAGAGGGAAGGTGACACTTCTTGCTGTGTAAGACGCAGTATTCTTTTTCATTTCAACCATCTCAATCTAAAGGTTTCCTTTGGGGAACTAGGAACGAATCACTGAATATGTGTGTAAGTGGCTTCCTAGATTAGGTTAACTGAGGTAGGAAGGCCAACCTAAATGTGGTGGCACCATTCAGTGTGCTGGGGTCCTGGACTGATAAAAAGGAAGAAGGATACTGAGCACCAACTCTCTACCACATGACTGGATAGGTGTGACCACCTACCTCAGGCCCCGGCTACCATTTCTTCCCATCCACGAGGGACTGTACTCTCAAGAAAGGAACTAATACAAAGCCTCTGCAATTAAGGAATATATTTGATTTTCCTCCAGTCACAAACATGAAGGTTTCTGAGCACACATACCACATTTTCTAACTAGTAGTAAGACCTTTAAGCACTCCAAATTTTGTCTATATTTTAGAGCTAAGTTGTAAGGAATATGCCTGAAAATAGTTTGGAGACTAAGTCTGTGGAAAGCCTTTGGTTTACTGACTTTTGGTTGTTCACTGTGTGTTGGGAAATTTACTGTTCCCCTCCCAAGCGCTCTCCATCTCACTGCTGTCTAGTTTCCTCCCACTAACTGGGGACATTAAATAACTGTCACCCAAAGTTAGATCATCTCCTTGAGAAGAGACTGGAGGGAGGCTACTATCTCTTGTGTCATCCATCTGCCTTGACCCTCCTCAGCCATGATGATATATTGATCATAACATTAATGAGCCAGGTTAGGTGATGCATCAGTTATTTTCCCATTGCGATGATAAAACAAATACCTGACAGGTACAACATAAGGAGGGAAGGTTACTCAGACCTCCCGTGATGTCTGTCCATCANGGCAATAAAGTCACGGCANAGGNGCAGGAGGCGGCTGGTCACATTGAATTCATACTGAGGAAACAGAGAGGGATGAATGTTGGTGCATGGCTCACTTTCTACTCCGTATGCAGTCTGGGACCCCAGCCAAAGGGACAATGCTGCCACATTCAGAGTGAATCTCCCTCCTTAGTTAAACCTGGAAACTGTCATAGGCACACCCAGAAGTGTTTCCGAATCCAGTCACCTTGACAATGAATATGAACAATCACAGCAGGTCTTTAAAATTCCTCTGAACCATAATATATTTAACACATACATAAACACACATATACACATATACATACACACATCACACACATACACACAATTTAAAATATTTAATACTATGATAAGAAGTGCCTTCTATTGTATTGACAGTGATGATAATACAAGGGTTGTTATAATAACCAAATTCCCCCCCCAAGAAAACAAGTTGATTTCCTTAGTGAGTTTGTTTCTAAAAGAAATGATGATAATGAACAAAAAGGTAGAATATTATTATTGAATAATTAAGAATGGGAATCCCTTAATTCTACAAAAGGAAAATAGCACACAATCACTCAGGACTTACTCAGTCCTTACAGCAATATTCAGAACAGCCACTAATAAACCCCTTCATAAGAAGAAACAACCCCTTCATAAGAAGAAACTGAGTGACTCTATCACTTAAAAGAACCATACACTTGTACACAGTTTAATAAAAATTCCTTTAATGTTGATGAAAATAAGTCAATGAGAACTAACTCGTTCCAAGGTCTTAAGCCGGGGCTGCTGAAGTATTTGCCAAAGGCACAGTCCAGAGTCCTCTAACCTCAGTCAGTCCAGTAAGAGCAAGGATCGCACCTCTGGGACTCGATCCTAGCTCTTGGACATGGGGATTTGTTAATATTTATAGTGTATCTGAGGTCTGTGACTAAAAGCGCTCTGAGAATTTAAACCATCTAAAAGAGGAAAAAAAAGACATCTTTTTTGCTTATTGAAATGAAATAAATGCAACTTGTTTGACCAAAATGGGGCTGATATGGCTAAGCTTAAATTAGCACATCATTTAAGAAATTAATGAAGTAAAACACATCCAGTAACAGTCCCTATAGTTAGAGCTGCCAGAGAGAAATGTCAACACAGTCCATTATTTTTAACTTCATTATTTCAATAGAAAGGAAAGGTGAAAAGCAAAGCCCTTCTCTTCATAAAGCAAAAGCTGAAGAATTCAGAACAAAAAGAATGTCTGTCCATGGAAGAATAGAAACAATTTTCTTCGGGACAAACGCTGTAGATATCTTCTTGTGGAAAAATAATTTGGATCCCTTATATTTAACAGACTAAGATCAAGGGAAAGATTACACACTTTTAATTCAAGTATGTGTCTATCTCAACACCCTTAGTCTTATGCTAAGAAGGGAAAATACGAAGAATCACCAAGCATTCTGTGAGTTCAAAAAGTGAAACACTAATTTGTTTGAATGTTTGTCTTAAAGCAGCCAGAAGGAAAAGTCAATCCAAATTCCAGGGAATTTTAATNCACGTGCCATGCACATTTTCTTAGTCTTTTGTAAGATAGAATCAAAGGATTGCATTTTCTAAGAACCCATTTCTAAGAAGCTTAAGCCCTAATCAGTTAAGTGTGACATAGGCTTGAAATGGGATTTGGTGTCAGGTAATTAAGAATGAAGTTCAGAGTGATATAAATTGACAGTGAACTCANGTTATCACTCTGGAATTGTCCAGGATGCAGTTCCTTGTTTCTTTGATAATTATTTACTTGACCCTGAGTTTTGCTTTGGATATCAATCTCTGTGGGACAAATTGCCCAACCCTAGTGGCTAAAAGCATCTCTATTTTACTGGCTTGTGGTTTGACAG
This sequence comes from Neotoma lepida, assembly GCA_001675575.1. NCBI lineage: Eukaryota > Metazoa > Chordata > Mammalia > Rodentia > Cricetidae > Neotoma > Neotoma lepida. Next base: position 112,761 of record LZPO01117202.1, read on the forward strand.
GTCAAGAAATTTGGGGTGGTTCTGGCATAGTGACTGTCATATTCCTGACTTGTCATATTCCTGGGGGTGGCCAGATCTGATCACATGGACCAGGCACATGGTTCCACAGTGGATACAACTAGAAGGGTAAGACCACACAACTCCTCATCCTCCTTCTTGCCAAGTGCCAAGGGCTTCTTTTCATAGCAATTCAGATTCTAAAAGTGAGGGTTATGAATACTCAAAATCAAAGGCTCCAATTTGTAAGGTCCAAGCTATGAAGTTACATAGTATCATTTCTAGAGACATCTATTGGCCAAAACAGGTCACAGAACAGGCAGGATCTGGGAATGGGAAGCGTGTAGTGGCATCACAGATGAGCACTGAGATGGGGCAGGCTGAGACAGCTGTTTTTGTAGTACCATCTAGCACAAACATTAGGTGGCTAGTATACCATCTCATAAAGAACACCTCTTGTATTTTCCTTCTTGAACCTTTTCTTTCATTTATTACATGGCTCACAGCAGGGTTTTACTAAAACAAAACTGTATTCAAGATGTGCTTGCTGTGTAAGTACAAGGACCTGAGTTTGTTTCCCAGACCCATGTGAAAATCAGGCTGTGGTGAATCAAGGTCTTTCCTGGGCCAGACACATGCATATTCCATGGCCTTCCAGGTATTGCATTCCCAGGATGCTCCCTGCCTTGATACAGCTCCATCATGAATTTTAAACCTAGAATTCACCTTCTTCCAGTCGGCCATTTGATAACCCTTGAGTTTTTACCACCTCTGACACTTCACATATCCACGTTCCTTCTCTGTGTGCCATGACATCTTGTACACAGAGGTATCTGAGCAGACATAGCAGTCCTTAGCTCTGTCCCCACTNTGTTGGAGAGCAGGATCTCTGTCTATCCCCCGTCTAGACCACCATTAGCGAAGAATCCTACGTATAACAAGAGGTCAGGAAACATGGACTGTCAATTTAGTGCAGGTACATGATCAAGCAGCAGAGTAACTGCGAGAGAGACCAGAAAACCCTAAACAGGAAGAAGTTGGGTGTGATAAAGAGAGTCAGGGCGGCCGTGCAGGGCTAGCAGTAGTAAGACAGAGCCAAAGCTAGGATCCAAGTAGCAAGAGCNATGAAGAGAACACTCCAGAAAAATGAAGGACACAGAGCAAGAACAGAAAGTAAAACAACATCTGATTCAACAGGAGAGATGCCAACCGTGGTAAAGGTTAAGAAAGAAGCAGTAGAAAGATAGAAGTGGCTTAGCATCGGAGCTGATTGTGAGCATCCATGGGAATGGAGCAAGCACCGGGGAGAGCACCCTAATCAAAAGGTAGAACACTCCAAAACCCAAGCTGTCAATCTATTCCACGTGACCAAATACCATCATTGGGCCAAATTGACCAGATAGCTTTAAAGTGAAACCGTATGCTTGCATGCCAGTGGATACACACTTTCATCCTACATTCTAGCTGACAAGGTACAGGGGATGTTGTCTTATTGGGGAACTGAGGAGAGAGCCAACCAAGGAAGATCTACCTGGAAAGAACTCTTAGCCTAATGTGGGGCATGGGGGAGACAGACTATAAAGAAAGCAATCTAACTGACATGAGAAAAAGAGCTTCTACTAAATACTGCAAAAGCGTATGGCTGCCCGTTTGACTCTGAACCTGAACTGGTATAACTCACAGGTAACTGGCTTTTCCTGTCCGCCAGGTACTGTCCTTATCTCTTCACAGCTATTGACTCATCNAGCCCTTGTAACTACTTTTGAGGTTGGTCCTGTTGTTATCCCGAGTTTACAGACAGGGAAACTGAGGTTAGATAGCTTGCTCAAAGCCATGAGCAAGCTGGAAGTTGGTCACAGGTGGTCTGATGTTGCAATTTATGCTTTTTGTTCTTGTGATTATTACTGGTACACATTAATTTTACAGAATACTGACTTCCTTGTGACATCATACATGCCCATTTTATTCTCTCCCTTCTCCCTCCCCTTCACTGATGCCTTCCTTTTTCACTAATAGTTTCCCTTTTCCTTTTACCTCTTCTTTTCTTCTCCTTCTCTAAAGTTTACACTAGAGAAAAAAATCTTGAGAGAAAATGTGCAATGCTTGTCTTCCTGAGTCTGACTTATTTTGCTTAACATAATCTCCAGCTCCATACATTTTCTTTAAAAAGCCAGGAGGTTTTCTTGTTATTATTATTGTCTTTGAAACAGATTTCAAACTTGAAATCCTCCCACCTCATCCTCCATCCTCCCCAGGCCTAGAATGTATTTCTGCTCACTCATGTGTGTGTGTGTGTGTGTGTGTGTGTGTGTGTGTGTGTGTGTGAGAGAGAGAGAGAGAGAGAGAGAGAGAGAGAGAGAGAGACTTTGTGAGTCAATGCCACAGCTGTGTGTGTTCCCAGGGAAGCACTAAAAGGCATTAGATCCCTGGAGCTGGAGTTACAGCCCCCAGTGTGGGTGCTGGGAATTGAACCCTGGCCTCCTGAAACAGCAACAGACCAGAATTCATTTCTAGCACCCACATCCAGTGGCTGACAACCACCTGTAACTCTACTTCCAGGAGATCTGACTACCTCCCCCGGCCTCCACAGGCACCCTTACACACACACACACACACACACACACACACACACACACACTCATAAATACACATAAATAAATATAAATTAAACAATATAAGTATTTTTGAAGCAGTGGCTTTGAGCAGCTAAGGATGCTTGCTTCTCTTCTCTGCTTCCTTAACGGTAGACATCTGCTTCAGTCCAGACCTTCATGCCCTACTGTAAGACGGATTTTCTAAATGGTCTTGTTAAATAAAGAGGCAGAGATAGGTGTGAAAGTCTGATAGAGATCAGAGGAATTAGGAGCAGCTACCAGCCTCACCTTACACCGCCACCACCGCCGCTTCCCAAAAAGAAGTGTGTGTCTGACTTTCTATACCTCCACATCTATATCCCTTTCTGTTCTGTTCTCCTATTGGCTCTTTCAGCCTAGCTACATCACTTCCTCCTATTGCCCATCTCTGTCACTTCCTGCCTGTCTGTATAGACCTCCAGAATTCTATGGTTGATGCTGGGATTAAAGGCGTGTGTCTCCATGCTTGACTGTTCCTAATGTGACCTGGAACTCACAGAGATCCAGACAGATTCTGCTTGCTAAATGATAGGATTAAGGGGGTGTGCTAATTTGGTAAGACTAGCGGCTGACCTTGTTCCTCTGATCCTCAGATAAATTTTATTGGGAGACATAGATAAAATACCACCACACCCTACACATTCTCCTTTCCAGTATATCCAGAAACCTGAGTTATTTCTCTATGTATTTCTTTCTTTCCAATTGTATTACAAACTTCTAATTTTGTACATAAAAAATTTTTAAGCAAATCTGGAAATAAGATAAACTATATTTTAGAATCTTCATCCATTCTTCTGGACTTCCTCATCCCATTCTCAAACTCTCACCAGGCTCACACTGAACTTTCCCTTTATCTTTCTCCTTTCATTCACTCTTTTGTATTTTGAGTGCAATATTTAATAAATACCCTGAACAAATTTAAAATGTTACATTCTGTCTAGGGGTATGTGACTCAGTGACAGAGCATGTGCTGGTCATGTGTTCAATATCTAGTATCACAGACAAGCATGCAAACACAAATTCTCTCTCTGCCTCTCTCTCCTCCCTCAAACATACACACACACACACACACACACACACACACAGAAAGAGAGAAAGAGAGAGAGCAATACCAATACTGATTACTGTACCTTGCAGAAAGATATTAATTTTTTAATTAAAATGAATGAGAATGCAGCCTGATTAACATTCTTGAGCAATAACCATGACATTTGAACTTTATGGAAATATTTTGGGAATTTGAAAAATAATATACCATGGGACATCTTAAAATTATTTTAGTTTGTGCATAATAGTGCTTTTTTAATTTGCCTTTGAGTCAGGAGATTTTCATATGTGTATAAATCAGTAAATTCATGTCAACTCTTGCTACTTGCTTCCTGTGATTGTTGCTTATTAATTAACAGATTCCTGAAGCACTTGTTTTCAAAACACTAAAAAAGACACCGTTGTTCAAAGAACCATTTCTTTTGTCTTTAACTTCAAAAGCATCATTTAGAGATTAGAGATGCAGCTCAGTTGGTAGCATGCTTGCCTAGCATTCATAAAGCCCAGGTTCAATCCTCAGCACCCATATGACGGCTCACACCCACCATATTCCAGGGGATCTTATGCCAGGGGAATCTGATGCCCTCTTCTGATGTCTCCACTGGCTCCAGGCATGCAAGCGATGCACAGACAAACACACAGGCAAAATACCATACAGATGATGGATGGATGGATGGATGGATGGATGGATGGATGGATGGATAGATGGATAGGTAGGTAGGTAGATAGATAGATAGATAGATAGATCTTTAAAAGCAAAGCATCATTTAAAAGACTCTTTTCTCCGATGGAAGTGTCACTATATCAACAACACTCCTGGGCAGGTCCCAATGCCTAGGAATCGTTGACTAAATGAACTCAATAGCATTTTTGTGAATTTTTTGTTTTATTTGTTTTGGCATTTTTTTTATCTTATTGGTTTTTTGTATGTTTCTTTTGATTCTCATTTTTGTGGTTTTTTTGGGGGGGCTGTTTCTTGCTTATTTTGTTTCTTGTTTTGTTAGGGGAGGAGGGAGAGAGAACATAAAGTTGGGTAGATAAGGAGGTAGGGGGATCTGGGAGGAGTCGGGAGACGGAGAAAACATGGATAAAATATACTGTATGAAAAAATTTTAGTTAAACCATAATAAAAATAATTAATTAATTAAAAACAAGTGCATTACCAAGAACAAAATCTTAACAATGTTATGTTTTGTTTTTGATTGGTTACAAAACACAATCAGAATGGCAACGGAGTATTCACATTTGTGAAAATGAGCAATTTTCAAAAGCAAAACAAATTAACTGAATGTAACTATTAGCCACGGGCCAGAGATGTACCCGTTTGGCAGAGTGCTTTAGGAGCATGCACAAAGCCCTGGTATCAGTCACCAGCAACGCTGGGAGCATGGCGGTGCACACCTGTAATTGGAAGACAGAACAAAGAGGGTGAGAAGTTCAAGGTCATCCTCAGTTACATGAGGAGTTCAGGATAGCCTGGGCTACATAAGACTTTGTCTCAAAAGTCAATTAGAATGAATAACTGCCTAGGTAGAGAATCTTCATGACCCTCTTTNCAGGGAGCAGAGACCAAGTGTCTAGCAGGCAGTCACGAAGGCTCCCTCCCTTCCCATTAGCTTTATCGTTCTGCCGTATTCAGAGTCACCGCTGCTAGTGTGTTCTGTTTTGGTGCGTGTGAGGAGGCATATGTGGTGGATGTGGTCTTCTGTATCTGCACACATATGAGGGTGCATGCCAATGCAGAAGCCAGGGGAGGACACTGGTGTCCTGCTCTATTATCTCTGCCTTATTGCCTTGAGATGAGGTCTCTCACTGAACCTGGAGCTACCTCACTAGACTGGTAGCCTGGGAATCCCAGTGATCTTCCGGTCTCTGACCCCTACAATGCTGGAGTTCTGGACCAAGTGCTTGGCCACAGCCAATGGGTACAAGGGATCATGGAATTCAAGTCGTCATGCTTGCACCTCCCCTCCCCCAGGTCCCATACAGTGCTTTTAGTCATAGAGGAAAGAAAGAAACTATTTTTTTAAAAAGTATAAAATAAGTATATATGGACTAACCTGTTGGGGAGAAACCCTTTAGAACATTGCTCCCGTAAAGTATTTTGGAAAATTTTCACCACACTCTCTTCCAATGCCTGAAATTTTGCCAATTTAGGAGTTTAAAAATTCAGTGCTGCTGACATTTTCTCTATACCTTTGACTGGTTTAGTCAGTCAGGGAAAAGTGGGAATTTTTTAATTTAAATTTTAAATTCATCTTATTGAGTTAAATACGTGTTGATCATGCACCTAACCACATTGGGCATAAGTTGAATATCAGAGATGCAGGGAAAAAAAGAGAAGATGCTAGCTCTCAGGAGGCCTGCTTTCTTTCAGAGCAAGAAGACTAATGGAGTGAACACCAGCTCAGAGAGAGAAGGCTGAGTAATGGCCAGCACCGTAAAATGCAGACAAAGGGTAAAAAGCTCAGGGGAACTTCTGCAACCTGGCCTGCTTTTAGATTGCTAAAAGTATGACTCAGAAAAAAAAAATCTCTCATACATGTTCATTGCCACAAAATCATGGTTAAGAAAACCAAAACCAAAACAAACAAACAAACAAAAAAGCAAGAAGGTGCAGGTGAGTCATTAGGCCGCACAGAAACAGCATGTCCTCCCTCTGCTGGACCCACACACCTCCGAAGGCTAGCGTTCTGTCCTCCAGGAGGGCTGAAGCCATGGTGGCTCTCTTTTCCTACACTGCATTCTTTTGCTGCTCTGCAGTGCCCTGCTCTTCATAGTGGGCAGGGAAAGCTGGCTCCTAGGTGGATATTTNCATACCTAAGATGACAGCTGTAATCCTTATGCACAAGGTTTATCTCTCGCTTTCATTTTCAATCTCTAACCTTTCATTGCCTATGGCTGAATTTTTTGCAACTAAGAAAATGAGCAGAAGAAACCTCAAGAATGGCTTAATTAATTCCCACTCATGAAGCTCAGCCCGAAAAGCTTTCACTTCCTGTTCTCCTTTGACCTTCTGCCTGTGTCACCTCTGGGGGTGTTTTGCCCTGCTTTGTGGTTGTGGTCACTCAAGCGTATTCCACTCTCCAAATACTTCCTGGGAAAGGAACCAACCTACCTCATTCATTTCTACACAGAGGTTTTCCTGGCCTCTTTTCTAAACCCTCAAGATAGAATCCATCCCTGAGAAATTCTTCACGTCTTCACACACAAAGATAAAGGCAGCAAGATATAGAATTAGACTCTGAAGCTTCAACTTAAAAAGTCTTGTTTTTCTTCCTGTGTAAAGGTGAGAATTCTCCCACACATACAAGTGAGGGCATTCTTCCAATGAGCAGTGATTGTCTCCACTGTCTTGAAGTAAATCAATTTCTCAGATCTTCACATCACACCCATAATGTTTACTGCTAAACCATTAGCTGTCGTTGTTTGTCCTGTATCTTCTATCTCAGTTTTCTGGTTGTATTTATCTAAATCATCTTCACTCTAGTTGAGCTAAGACTGTGGTTTTGCAAATTAAATCCGTTGTGGGTTTCTGCATATGTCTCCTCCCTGTGTTCACTAAGCTTTTTTATTTTAAAAATATTGTATGTCTGTTTTCATCTTGACAGTTGTGTGAGGGGAGATTAATTAGGCTCAGGGTTCTTTTAAACAAATTTGAGGCTATTTAGAAGCACATACTGTTAAGAAGCAGAAATAAGCGCTATAGTGAAGTGTATCTTTAATAATGATCGAATCCCCTTTAAAATTTAAGTTTGTACATAAGAGATCATGTAGTTCATGAGTCTAGACTTCATATTTTGGTCAAAGAAGATCTGTTTAGTTTTTATAAACAAGGAAGTGATCGTTAATTTTATTTTCAATTTTTAAACTTTCACCTTATTGATTTTTTAAACTTTGTGTGGATGTGTGTGTAAATGATCTGTGTGAGAGTGTAGGTGCATGTGTGCCACGGTGCACCTGTGAAGGTCAGAGGTCAACTTTATGCCTTCCAACTTTGTTTTGAGACAAAGTCTGACATGGTCCTTCTTGCTGCTGTGCTGCACACTCCAGACCAGAAGCCCTACAGACTTCTCTTGTCTCCACCTCCTGTCTCCACCTCCTGTCTCATCTTACCTTAAAGAGCTCTGTGATTACAGGTGCCTGCAACTGCATAGGTAAGGGTTTTTTTTTCACACAGGATCCAAACTCATCAGATTTGCTTGGCAGGTGCTTTTACCCACTGAGCCATCTCTCTAGCCCAAAAAGCAATTTTTGAGGACTAAAAGTCACATAGCCAATGTAGAAAAGGAGCAGGCCACATGAAAAAGCTATTTGTTTAAGATCTATTACTATGATGTAGGGAAAATATATGACATTCCCAAGCTAACAGATTGGAACTAGTAATTGTTGAATGCAACAGAAATAACAAGATAAAAAATGTATGAAATTTGTAACATCGGGTGCATGTGGGAGATGACAAAGTGGGATTCATGGGTGGTTCTAATATTTCTAGCTTGGAAGACTTAGTAGGCAACAATTCCGTTGTTCAAGACAAGAGACAGAAGAAAGACATAGGTATCTAAGGAAAAGTAGAAATCACATTTGGTTTGGCTATGCTTGTGAGATTGGTAAGCCATTTGAACAAGTCTGATGACATATAGTTGAAATTCTGAGAATGAAAGAAATTAGTATATGGTCTAAGAAAACTGTGCTTGTCAAGGTTAATCACCAAGTAGGATGTCATTCAAGCCATCAAGATAGATAAGATTGGCCAAAATGTTTCTCAGAAAAGAAGGGAGTAAAGCAAAAACCCAGATGTGCCTCATAATACTTCTTTAAGACAGAACAGACTACAAAGAGAAGCGAGAGTCAGCTGCAAGGCCAGCAGGAGAGTCAGCCTGAGCTGGCAAGTGTGATTGACACTGGAGAAAAGAAACAAGGAAGAGACAGTGCATTTGTCATTCAGAGAGCAAGACGGGCAAGTGNGGGCAGGGTGACCCACCTGGCAGAGGGTGGAGGAGTGACTGGAAGATAAAGGGATGGTCCAGGAAGCTTACTGGGAAAGGAAAGGGGTAGGCCACCCTGTGGAAGAAACAGTGTCCGAAGTTAGTTGTTTGAAATGGAAAACTTGCATTGTGCTTATCGTTGGGAGTAGAGGAGACCGAAATCACAAGGGACCCAGTGAAAGAATGACAGTGAAGGGCACCCAGGGGAAGGAGCTCGTGTGTGGACTACTCCACAGAGACAAGGTAGGCAGAGAGAGAGAAATGAACAAGGGAGAAGGAAGCTGGGCAAATGTGTGTCTTGTGGCTTTCGTTTTCTCTNCAAAATAGACAGGCCCATCTGCCGAGGGTGAAGGAGGAAGAGTGATGGTTTTGGAAANGAAAGAAAAACAACCGGGAAACAGCCCATTTAAGAAATTCAAAAGGAAATGGAGCAAGATGAGATTTTAAAACAGAAAAAAGATCATAGGCAAATCCAGTAAAAAGATAATAATAATCAGATTCATAGATTATATATTTGTTTTTGCAATTTTGGTAGCAAGAGATATAACAACATCTGCTACTTAACTTTCTGTTTGCTTTTGTTTGTTTCTGGCAGGGTTTTGCATAACCCAGGCTGCCCTTGGACTTTCTAAGTATCAAGGCTGTCCTTGAACTCCTGATCCTTCTGCCTCTACCTCCTGAGTGCTGGAATTACAGGCATGTGCCACCACCCCAAGCTCATTGAACTATTTTTAAGTGTGCAGTTAGTTCAATAGCATTTGCTAGATTCATGATTCTCANGCTGCTTAGCTGCCATCTGTTTTCATAATTGTCTCCTCACCCAAATAGCAGCTTCGCATCCTTAGCCAATAGCTCCCCTTTCTCCATGCTCTCTGCCTCTGCTAATCCCATTCTGCTTTGTGTCCTTGAGAATATGCCCGTTCCAGATAGTTGATATTATTTTTTGCTTTTGAACTATGATTCATAAAACAAGAAAAAGGAAGTGTTAAAAGGTCATCATTTTTACAGAACTGTCCTATGAATAAAGACTCCATTTGTAGTTTTAATTTATTCTTTGAGAATTTCACATATGTATACAANGGAATATGATCATATCCACCCACTCCCTGGATCTTTCCCAAATCCCCCTCTCATTCTCTTGTCCCCTTCCTTTTTTCCTTTCTTCCTTTTAAATAACAATCCACTAAATTTAGTTAGTGCTGATACATGGGTGTGGGGCCAGGCACATTCTAGTGGCCACACCTCAAAGAAGAATGGTTCTCCTCCCCCAGCAGCTTTCAAATGCCATTAGCCCCTCAGTTAGAGGTGGAGCCTTGGAAGTTCCTCCCTTGTTCATGCTTTAATTTTGGCTGGCTTGATCTCCTGGACATGACAAGGCTGTTGCAATCATGGACCCACGGCAATTGTTGTTACCTGCACAAGATCAATAGGTCTTTCTTAAATCACNCTCTCTTCACTTAATCTACCACACAGCATGGATTGGAACTTATTTCTATAATTGCACATTAGAGTAATTTGAACACCCAATGTATTCAAAATAGCTGCATCCCTTGAACCCTCTAACTAACTACTTTGCACTGAGTATTTCATGTATCATATATGTGCCCACAACAGTGTATATCTTCCCCCCTATCCAACTGATAACACACATTTATACACTGGTGGATTTTTCCTATTTGGCAGTTTATTTTAGAAAACTATTTGATTTATTTGAATGTGTGTTGCTAAAACAGAAGTCCCCCTCCAAAAAAAAAAGCCGTTTATGCATCATTTAGGAAAATGAAACATTATGCAAACAAATAACCTCTGTTCTTTGTCACATGTGGGTGATGGGAACAGGCCTCTAAAAGGGGTTCAGATGAATGGCTAGAGAATTAGACTCAGCTATTCTTAATGGAAATGTTTTCCTTCTCTGTGAAAGCAGGCTATAATAAGAAACCCCATTGGAGGAAATGTCTAATGTTTTGGTCATTTCTGTAGAACCACATTTTCATTTTTTTGTCTGTGGAGGTTCAACAAGAGATAACAAAATTCTTGAACTGGGAATGAATGACAAGGAGGACCTCTTCTTCTGGGCNGATATTTTGGACAAGGCTTCTCCTACACCTTTCAAATTGATAGCTGCAGATACAACTGCTGGCAAATCACAGTGTCAGCTAGACACCAAAACTCACCACTGTCCTCTAAATATTACTGACTCAACCTATCAAAGAGAGGAACTACTTTCCTGTCTTCTCACATCCCCAAATTTAGCTCCCCTAATCCAATTCTAATTGAAAACAGTTATGAGATTATTTTGATTTCACTAACAGAGATGGGAATACCGGCCCACCGTGGGTGGCATCATCCCCTGGATGGGATCCTGAACTGCATAAGAGGAGAAGAAATGAGCAGCAATATGCATTCATTGCCCATTTCCTCCCCCAACCCCC
>LZPO01117203.1:5585-24586 GCA_001675575.1 Neotoma lepida
ATTACTGTTTGCTGTAGTCTAAAGAACTGACAAGGAGGCATCACCTGGAGTACCACAGAAGTGACTCCAGGAAGCACCCACACACCTCTGAGGTAGGACATAGAGAGAGTGGAATTTAGAGACCCCCTCCCCTTCCCAAGGCAGGCTGGAGAGATAGCTCAGAGTTTAAGAGCACTAGTTGCTCTCCCAGAGAACCCGAGTTCAATTCCCAGCAACCACATGGTGGCTCACAACCGTCTATAATGAGACCTGGTGCCCTCTACTGGCGTGCAGGCATGCATGCAGACAGCACTATACATAATGAATCTTGAAAAAACAAAAACCTCCCAGGCTAGAGCATGAGCCCCAGGTCTCTCGTTGCTGAGGTGTGATTACTNATCAGCTAGTGTGGAGCCAGCTGGGTTAGGAAGTATAACAGTAATAGTAGTCTAGGACTAGCATTGATAGGATGAGAANACCCATGGATTTGTTGATACTGAAACCTTGTGTTTTGCTGGCTTCAAACACAGGCTACCCCTGCCTCAGCTTCCAGAGGCTGGAAGTTACAAGTGTGAGCCGCTTGTAAACCAAACCACTTTTTAATACATGCCAGCCGTCGTCTCCACTCTTTACTTTACACTTTCCTGTATGATATCAACACTAAAAATTTCTGTTCTTTGCTAGCTGATCTCATTTTAACTCCTGTCTACAGGGGCCATCAGAGGAGAAAATGGTACATAGGGCAAAGGGACTTCACTTGCTCCTTNGTAATTACTGACATCTTTTGTCAGCTTCACCCTAGTAAGGGCATGTTGCACAACAGTACCAGTTGGTTCCAGTTACCAGCTTGCTTCAGCACTCTCAGAATCAGACTAATGGCTCAGCCTGGAGTTGTGCACCTGCATCAGAAGCCACAGCCTGCCTTTTCACAAGACTCCTTGTCGATTGCAGCCCTCTGAAATGCCCCCTCCAGAGGTATTGACAGACTGAGCAATGGTGTCCCTCAGAGCTTTCCCAGATACCTAGGTTTCAGTAATCCAGCCCCTTCCCTCTACTACCACAGATGGTTGCTGGAAGCATGCAAAACNATAGGAGCTCATAGGAAAGATTTTGACAATATCCAAAAAATCTACATATCCATCTACTATTTATTTCTGCAATCTCACTTTTGGGAAACTATAAAAATTCTGTCAGACAAATGTCAGGGTGCCATGGTTTGTAATAAGAAGAGCAGCAAAAACATTCCATCCCACCACCACCACAAAAATCTAAACAATTGCCAATGGGNGGCAGGTTACGTTAAAACCCCGTGAAATGAAAGTATCTTTTCACTAAGTTGGTGACTGAGGAAGGGATGACTGGCCTGAAAAAGATTGTCAATTTGCATCTTCAGCAGAATGTGCTACACGGATAAGAAGACTTGAATGCNCATGGGTTTTATTGGTACTGTGATGCTGATGTTCTTGTTTTTAAATAGACCTGTGGACAAAATAAAGCAAATAGCTTGGTTTTTTTATATTTATTTTATGTGTATGAGTGGTGTGTGTGTGTGTTGTGTGTTGTGTGTGTGTATGTGTGTGTGTTGTGTATTTGGTGTGTGTGTGTGTGTGTGTGTGTGTGTGTTATGTGCATGCCTGGGGCCCTGGGACATCAGAAGAAGGAAATCGGGTTCCTTGGAACTGGAGTTATGGATGACTGTGGGGGTTGGGAATTGAGCCCCAGTCCTCTTAGAGTAGCAAGTGCTCTAAACTACTGAGCCATCTCTCCAGCCTCTAGTTTAAGATTTTAGAATCAAGATTGTTGGCGTCAGGAAAATAGTACAATTAACTCTAGCTCTGTTCACTATTGCTGTGACAGAATGCCCAACGCTACATAGTTTATAAAGAAAACAGATTTGTTCTAGTCCCAGGCTTCTGGAAGCCCTTAATTAAGCTCTGAGCCATCTCTCCAGCCCATGTCAAAGTATTTTTTGAAAAAAATGTATACCAGGTATGGTGACGCACACTTTTAAACCCAGCACTCAGAAACTATGTCTGTCAGTTCAAGGCTGGTAAATTTCATACTAGCCATAGCTATATAGTGAGACTCTGCCATAANGAAGGGAGGGAAGGAGGAAAGTGTGTGTGTACATGCTTTGTGTGTNCCGACGCATTTAGGAGTAAAACGCTGGGTGTGAAATTTACTTGGAGACACCCAGGAAGCCAGGAGATGTTAACCATTTACCATTAAAGCTCCTGGGGTTGTGGGTTATTCTCTTCTACGTACATACTTGGCAAGTTTTCACAATGAAAATGTTATGTAGCCCAGCACACAGGAGGCAGAGGCAGGTGGAGATCTGAGGCCAGCCTGGTCTATAAAGGGGGTGGGGGTGGGGGGAATAATGTGTTTGCATAAACAGTATAATCTAGAAAGGTATACTAAGTAAATGAGGTCTGAAAATTAGTTTGATCTCATTGAGATTTGCCAGGTTTTATAATGTAAAGAGAGAGCCAAAAGAGCTACCTTCTGAGCNTAGGTTTTAAGTATGTAGATAAGTATTTCCCAAGTAAATAAACGTGGTTATTTGCTGTTAAGGGCACAGGACTCTCGGGATGTGACTCAGCAGTATTGCCAGCCTGACCTNCCCCTAAACAAGTGGAGAGGATTCAAATGAACTAGAAGCCAATTCGGATAAGCAAGCATTGGCACCAGTTACCTACCAAAGCAATGACCCAGGACCTCCTGAGCTGTCCTATCGATGCCAAAAGATTTCGGTGTTTCGCGCTTGGCACACTGGATAGGTGTCAGGGCAGTTTTCNTGTTAGGAACTGGGCAGCACTGGTTCTTCCAGAACTTTCTGGGCGGGAGGAAGCCTGAGGCTCAGCCAAGCCCCTCCCTGCCGCCTCAGACAATTTATTCTCCCCGAGGGCTGGCGCTGCTCAGGACCTGCTGGGGAACTCAGGCGTCATGGAGGCCCCGGAGCTGCTCTTCTTCGTGAACGGCCGGAAGGTGAGCGCCCTCGGGCTGCCCAGGCAGGGCGGGCCCCNGCACCAGTCCCTGGCCCTTTCAGATCCTGCGCCCTGCTTTCCCCGAGACCTTGACATGGGATGGCATAGCGTCTCTACCAGTGCATGGGAGACTAAGGGCGACTTTCAGAATTGCCTGAATTCCAGGGCCTCTCTCCCTTCCCAACATCCCCTTTCCCTAGCCTTCCCATCATAGTGGGATACCCAAGCCCACCCCCTCCTCAAACAGCAGGGAAAAAAGCTCCGTTCTAAATCCATCCTGCACCGTGAATCCAGACCTTCCCACCCTCAGAGTCCCGGCTAATCACATCTTCCAGCACTTTCGAATAGATAGCCTCAATTCTCAGCTTGTCTGAGTGAGCAATACCCAGCAGCGACGCACTCCTTCAAACTATTCTGTTATTTCTCAGATGAAGTTGTGACTTCCTGAAGTCAAAGCCAAATTCCTGGCACAGAACAGACTCTAGGGACCCCTGCTGGATGTGACATTTTGTTTTGTTTTATTTGTGTGTGTGCTTTGGCTCTGAAGACCTTGATGGCTGTTCCAAGCAAAGCCTGTTGCTTGTGGACAGCAAAACCCCTGGGCATCATTTAAAGCCGAGGTCTGGGCAATGACCTTGTTTACTCAGAATGTTCTCAGCATAAACCGATAGCNTTTTGAGGGGGTGGGCAGAGACTTGCTGTCCACAGTGTCGGTGCTCCTCCGTTTGGATCCACCTGTGGCCCCTTGCATCTGGCTATGGACAAACAGAGCCCTGGCTGACCCTCAGGAAGCCAAGGAAGGTTTAGCACCAGACACTTCCTGTGTGAGGCCGGTTCCGACGCCATGACTTGATTCACACAGCTACGGTTTTGTAATGCGTTTTCTTGAAGAACGGGGGGGCCCCCCTAAAAAGCTTGTGTGTCCCTGCTTTATGGGCCTCACGTGGGATAAGATGGATCCTTACTGGGCTCCATTAGGGCCCCACAGGACCAGTGAGGGTGAGCTANGCTAATGGGGTAAAATGGTTGTCTTGCTCTTTCCTGTTTTCTTTTGCATAACAGAATAAGCACAGGAGTCTTCTGTCCTTACTAAACAAGCAGGGATTCCCTCTCACATCTGTGGCTCACTGCTTACCGACAGAGCCTCATGGAGGAGGCACTCGCCGTTACTAAAAGGGAGGGGCAATGCTACTTACGTAAGGAGTGATTATGAATATTCAATCTGCATTTTCGTTAGCAGTCTAACATATGCCAAACTGGGTTTGGGCTTATGGGATACAGCAAACCACAGAAATGGTGAGGCCCCCTGCTGGTGTGGAGTTGACNCATCCTGGGGTAACAGCTAAGCACATAAATAAACGGAGAGAGTGTGGTGTTGGGAAGTGACAGGNGCTGGCATAAAACAAAGAGAGATGGGTAGGGTCTGATGAAGGGAATGTTTTGGCCTTTCAGAGCAGGGGACATTGGAGCAGTGTCTGGCATGAAGTAGCCAAGCGTACATATGGGGAAAGAATATTTCAGACAGAGAAATCCAGGTGCAAAGGTCCCGGGACAGGAGAATATTTACTTGCTCGGAGAATAAACTCTTGGGGCTGGAGAAGTGGCCAGGAGCCGGAGTCCAGACTTACCGCTGAGGCTGGGAGTTTAGTTCCGTGAGGCAGCAGCCATACTGAGTCTGATGTCTCCCCCTTTCTCCCTCCCCTGCTTCCAAACAGGAGTTTTTAACCAGTAGAACACCATGTTCTATTGATTTGTAAGAATAAACGAGCCTTTCTTATCTGAAGGCTCATTTAATCTCTCTTAGTCCCACTGCTGGCACTGCTGGGGAACTCCAGGTGCCTTGGACCTGGTCCTGGGATCAGATGTTCTGTGATCATTTGTAAAACAGACTAGAAATCCTGGTTAAGTTTTTGAAATGATCCCCCTGACCCCATAAAAACAAACAAACATCATGTCANCTTTTCCCTCCCATTCTTGTCCTTCCCAATTTTAGTGAAGCGTGTATTTCANCACTCATTAGCAAGTGAGGGGCTGTACGGAGAAGCCGTTGGAGAGGAGGGCCTTGTAAAANGCCAGACTTCTNTGACTCAGATCTGCCTTTGCAAGGACTCCTGGAACACCTTCGGGGTGCTCTGGTGACCTGCACAGCAGGCCTTTGGCTTTGCCTTTTTGTTCTGCATGAGAGGAAGCCTGAATGCAAATATAATGAAAATTAAAAGTCTANGCACTGCCTGAGTTGAAGTGGCCTAAGTCGGTGATGGGGATGTTTATCGAAGACGCGCTACCAGGAGCTTTAAGTTCTCAAACACAGAGACTCTGGTATTAATTCACTGAAATTAGTTCCTCTCCAAGAAAGCTTGAGTTCAGGGAGGAAGAGAGGGTCGTAACAAGTGTCCGGCAGGTTCAGGAATGCCCTACGAGGCATGGCAGGTGCACGGGATGATCAGACTAGTTAGTGTCCAAGCTGTCACTCCTGCAGGCCAGGCTTGCGGGTGACAGAGTGGNAGCTGAGAGACCTAGGAGACAGCTGTTATAATCGTGTGGGCTCCAGATGATAACGGCCCATGCTGGTGGTGGCAGTGTAGCGGAGAATCATTTTCAGACACTCAAGGAGGAGAACTTGGTGACATGGATTGCAGTGGGTGGAAGGAAAGAAAAAGTCAGAAAAAACTCAAGTTTCAAACCTTAGATGTCCTGGCAGTGAGGGAGGCTGTGAGCTGGTTGGGGAAAAGAGGGAAGAGAATAAACTCAATGAATTAACTTGAAGTTTGTTTGAGAGCCAAACTTAACCTATGGAAGGTGTGTGTGTGTGTGTGTGTGTGTGTGTGTGTGTGTGTGTGTGCAGCATAGTGTTTGTGTGTGTGTGTGTGTGTGTGCGCGCGCGCGTGCGCGCGAGTGCTGTGTATGCAGCATACTCTTCTGTATTGCATGTTCCTCAAACAGGTTTGCTTTGTCCTGCAAGGGCCTGAATAAAGTTGCAGGAAGGAGTCAGCTCTGGATGCATGCCTTCTCTGCCTTCCTTCCCAGAGGGACAAAGTACCTCAACATGGAGAAAGATGGTTAGGGTTTATGAATATATGAAGCAAGCCATGCTTCTGTCTGCTCCCTGAATGCCAAAGGAATCTCAAATGCATGGGACGTGAAAACAGAAGAGGGAACCAGCTGGGGGACCTCGGTGGGGAGGAAATGAATAAAAACAAAAGTAAAAGTGCCACAAATCCATTACTTTATGTGCTAACTTAAAACATTAAATTCAAATTTTATTTTATGTGTATGGGTGTTTTGCTTACATATATGTCTGTGCAACACATGCATGCTTTGAACATTAATTTTTNAAAAATTTAATCAAAATAGAGAAAGCAGGATTCCAGGGAACCATGACCATCCACCATGGTTCAGTCCCTGCATCTGACTGTCTGNCAGCCCAGTTGCTTAAGCGTGCCTAGCTGCACAGCCTTGCATGGCTTGGCACATGCATTTGCTGNTTTCGTTTGGGTATTTGGGGACATGGCTGGTTATGGTCTACCTGGCAAACTGGTCTTTTAAGTTAGCTGCATCCACCTTTCAGACACTCTGCTCCGCCAGCAGCTCCTCTCTCTCTTCTGCNTTTCTTCCTCCCCAACCCATTGCTCTGTTCTCTTCTAGTGTCCTTCTAGAAGAAGCTGGACAGAGTCACTAGTGTTCCTGTGAGTGGGAACAGCCACGACCTTAGGGAACAGTGATGATTCCAGATAAGAAACAGTCAGGGTTGGAGATCGATACTTTCATTTTGATGTTGATGTTTGCACATCACAGATGCATTTCCCTCGAACCAGCAGGGTCCTACGAGTGTGAACATAACATCACACCAGCTCTTGTTTGTGTGTTCATGACTATGTTTCTCTTGCACAGGTGGTGGAAAAACATGTGGATCCTGAAGTGATGCTGCTACCGTACCTGAGGAAGAATCGTATCCTTTGCTGTGTGTTGTGAGTGTGTGTGTGTTTGTGCGTGTTAAGTCTAAGAGCCTGTGAGAGTCTGTGTTTGNGCGTGAGAGTTTGGGAGTGGGGGTCTGTGAGAGCGTGTGTGTGTGTGAAATTGTGAGTGCATATATCTGGAAGTCTGTAGCGTGTCTGAGTGTNAATGTGTATGTTCTTGTGTGTGAATTTGGGAGGGATGCAAGTGTGTGAAAAGTGTGAGTCTTTGTGTATGTGTGAGATGTAAGATGTTTGTGTATGTCTGTGAGTGTTGTGTGTGTGAGTGGAGCTGTAAATGTTTTGTGTGAATGTGTGCATGCATGTAAGTGTGAATGAGTGTGAATGTATGCCAGAATATGTTAGGTATGTGTATGAGCCTCTGTGTGTGTGTGTGTTTGAGTGTGTGTTAGTGAGCCTCTGNGAGTGTGTGCAAAAGTGTTTGCAAGCGTGTTTGGTGTNAGAGTTTGTGGGAATGGGAACGTGCAAGAGTTTTTAAGTGTGTGAATTTAGGCCTATGAGTGTGTGTGCNTGAGTGTGCCTAGATGAGTATATGTCTGTANGTGTGACTGAGTTTNTGCGTGAGAGAGCATTTTAGTGAGAGGGCCTGTGAATGTGTATATGTGAATGTGCATGNNNAGAGTATGTGAGTTGTGCNAGAATTATTGTCNTTATGTGTGTATGTGNGAGTGTTTGAGTGTGTGTGTATGTGTGTTGGAGTGTATGTGGAAGTAATGAATGCATGGATGTGTGAGAGTTAAGTGTAACTTTGATGTGTTTGAGTGTGTGAGTGGTGTGTTTGAGTGTGTGAGTGGTGTGTTTCAGTGTGTGAGTGGTGTGTTTGAGTGTGTGAGTGGTGTGTTTGAGTGAGTGGTGTGTTTGAGTGTGTGAGTGGTGTGTTTCAGTGTGTGAGTGGTGTGTTTGAGTGTATGAGTGGCATATTTGAGTATGTGAGTGTGTGTGTTTGAATGAGTGTCTCAGTGTGTTCTCTTAACCTCTGCTTTAGCATTAATTGAGTGGTATAAAAGGAAGAAACAAGCAAGAGGAATGAAAGAGAAGGATGTTNAAAGCATTAATTAAGCATCCTCTAGATTAACAGACAACATTTATACTTTATCTTCTGTGACTGACGGTTATGCCGTTGGAAAAAGAAAACATTGAAGTCTGAAAGTAAATGAAAAATGGGCACATGCCTTTAATCCCAGCACTTGGGATGTAGAGGCAGGCTGATCTCTGTGAGTTACGTATAACGAGTTCCAGGATAGCCAGAGCTGTTACACAGAGAAACCCTGTCTCAAACACCAAAAAATACAATAATTATAATAATAATAATGATGATGATGATGATGATGATGATAGAAGAGATTTGAGGGAGCAGTTAGAAGTTTCAGCTGACAAGATNNAGACAAATAACTTACTGTGTTTCTAATGTGACACCAATATTTCATAAAGTATTTATAATATAACATTTNGTGCATTTCATCAGAGACCTACATAATGATGAGGGCAAATATATAGTGCACTCCCACCTGCAAATTCTCAAAACACTTACATGTGTAGACTCTTCTTCGGTCTGGTCCTATTTTTGGCAGCCTGTGTTCCAGCTTCATACAAAGGGTGGGTGCAAGCTGTAACGCACAAAAGGAAGCCGGAAATTACAAGACTTAAGTAGCAGCCANTGGTGACTCCACATTGAACTTTCCTGGACGTGTCTGTGATGGTGNTGCAGCCTAAGTCAGGCCTACTCTAGAAAGACACGTCCTCTTTAACTCAGTTTCCTCCAGTCCGCCTCACAGGCACGAAGTATGGCTGTGGCGGGGGAGGCTGCGGGGCCTGCACAGTGATGGTGTCACGATACAACCCCAGCACCAAGACAATCAGGTACCTCTCAGCAAAGTCCAGCTAGGAGTGAATTTTGCAGTTCTCAACTTTATTTTCTTCCTTCATTTGAATTGTTTTATGGCCATGATCATTTACTTATGGTACATCCACAGAGGCGTACTTGCAGAGTTAAAGAGTGTGCATTTTTAAGTGATTCTTATGTCTTCCAAATGAACTATGTCCCAGAAGAACTCCAAGAGAGTGCATTTACACCCTCACGAGTGGCAGAAATCCCATTTCCCCAAGCCTTTTTAAATAATAGACATTATAATTTTCTGAAAACAAAAAATTGCTTATCAAATTATTTGAAAAAATAGTGCTTCTCATTGTTTAGTTCAAATCTTTGCTGGTCATTATGAGCTTTGAACATTTGCCTCTTGTATTTTTTCCCATCTGTAGTTGTGGTTAGTAACTGAGAATATTTTAAGTGTTTTTTTTTGAATTGGGCATTTTTAGCAGTGGTCCTGTGGGGTGGAAGAGCTCTTCACCTGACATTATTTCTTCTGAAGAGCAATACCAAACTCACTTTATTGCCCAACCAACCTTGGCCCAGCCCCACCCTCAGGATGAAAGCTGCTTTAGGTTCATAGCCAGTTACATGCAATTAGAGGTTATCAGCCCTGATTTGAAAGGGAAATAATTAAGTTGGTTGAAGCTTTCAGGAGTCGGAATTATGAGGTCTAATTTTAATTCTGCCTCTGGCACTCCAGCTGTGACCCTGAATAAATCACTCTGATTCTCAGATCTGTTTCTGTAAAATGAATATTTGCTGAGAATGAAACAGAGATTCAGAGCCTGGGTCATCACTCCTGACCTGCCTACGACAGATGCCCAGGAGATGTTTGGTCCCTCTTTCCACTGGATGTCATGTAATTTGTCATCTGTATTTCTCTTTTGCATTCTGAAGGCATCATCCAGTCAATGCCTGTCTGACCCCCATCTGCTCTCTGTATGGTACAGCCGTCACCACAGTGGAAGGCATAGGCAGCACCACAACCAGACTTCATCCTATTCAGGTGAGGGTGCGCTGTTCCCCTAAAGGGACTGTGAGTCCCAAAGACTCTGAGAGTAGGACATCTGGGCCCTGCTGCCTGGTCACTGATAACAGTTAAAAGCAACTGGACTGAGAATAAATCTGGGATGCTGGGGTCTCTGAGTAACTGACTTCTTGGGAAGGTGCTTTTGGAAGACTAGAAGACTCCCCTTCCTTAAGGAAATGCTGACGTGACCGAAGCTTTGTTTCCTCTGGGTTCCAATTAGAGGGTACTATCCATCTTGTATCTTCCAAACCCAGAAGGAAACACCAGTCACGTGCATTGACATGTACAATTTTTGGTTTGTTGTTGTTGGAAAGTGAAAAATAACTTGATTTAAAAACTGAATTAAAAGTATCAGCCCCTCCCCCCTCAAAAGATGTGTCCAGATCGGACTTGTAAGAGGACAGGCTCTGTCCATGGAGTCTGCAGCTTTGTTGCTCAAACCTAGACCCCTTACGTCAGTGTATATGCCCCACCCCCAACATGCCATTGCTCCTTGTGCTGACTGAGGGCCATGGATGAGGAATGGACAGAAGAGAGACAAGATAGGAGCCACATAGAAAACAGCCAAATTTCACCTTCTGTAGATGTGATAAAATGTTGGGTTTAATGTTCTCAAACCCCATTAAGCTAAAGGAGGAGGATGTTGCCTGCACAGCCTGTGTGACCTGAGCCCACACAGACCCTTTTCATTTTCCACTGATGCTGAGCTCTCCTTGGTGCAATGCTGCTGGGAGACAGCAGAATGTACTTGTCCCTTGGAAGTCAGACTCCAAAGACAAAACGGTGGGGATGGAAAAAAGTATGGAAGAAATAAATGCAGCNTGTCTATCTTGATTGTATCCTGGGTTCTAGTGCTTTGTAAACTCCTACATTGGAGAGCATTAACACATCTGTGGGAAAATCAAAACACTCATGAAAGAGAGAGAGAGGGAGGTATGCCCATGTTCATACTTAAGTGTGTGCTCTATCATGCTTTTTCCATGGTTTTCAAATTGAATATAATTTGGTCATTTCTTCCAAGGACTTCCTCTACTGCAGTGGTTCACACCCTCACTGCACACTGAGGAGTCTTTAAAAGATATACAATTTTCCCTCACNCTGACACTCTAGAAGTCAGTTGATGTGGTGTACTGCTGGGGTGGAACTGATAAGCTCCCTGGCCATTCAAAGCCTCAGAACCACTGTCTGAAGTCAAGCTGAGCAGCTTATGGGGCTCAACAGTCAGACTGGCCAGCCCAAAGGAAGCCACCTGAGATGTGGGCTTTGGGGAGGCCTCCTCTCCAAATCCAGTGAGCACAAGAATGTCCTGGGGACGCTGTTCTGATTGTGTAGGCCTGGAAGAGAGTGCAAGATCTGCATTTCTAACTTGTACTTCCAGGAGAGGATTGCCAAGTGTCACGGCACACAGTGTGGATTCTGTACTCCTGGGATGGTGATGTCCATGTATGCACTGCTCAGAAACCATCCAGAGCCCACTCTAGACCAGCTAACAGATGCCCTTGGTGGTAAGTATGCTTTTATTTTTAAGTGATGATGACGGTAATTGGGCACCTACCATATGTCTCGTGCTGAATTAAATGCTATTTGGAAATTCGTTTAAATACCACTATAAGATAGTTACCATTATTATCTTCATTTCATAGACTGAGAAGCTGAGATTTAGAGAGAGTGATTTATTAGAAATTATCCCTCCTGTATGTGGAAGCATTGATTTCTTGAAGTCAGCCTGCAGACCGGATCTACACACTGTGTTTGACAGATGGGTTGCTTAAGGCTCTTCCTTTCTTTCCATTGTTTTCTTCAATCATCAGAAAGCTAGGTTACTCACCCACCCTGGGAAAGACATGGCACGTCTGAGTGCTGCACTTTTATCACTGTTTCCTGTCAGCTGAGTGTGTTACTGGAGTCCTAGGCAAGAGGCCTGACTCTGGGGAGCCCCCAGCAAACCAGGTCCCTGCCCTCATCCTGGAGATCAAATGGGAAAAGTGATGAGGAAAGGCAGGAGAGGAATTGCATTTTCAGTGGGATTACACTGAGAAAAGCAGGGAGATGGAGTGTCTCATAATGAGAAAAGCAGGGAGATGGAGTGTCTCATAACCCTGTCTTCCGGAACACTGACACGCGAGCCTTGGGTTTAAATAGAGGGCATAGTACAAAAGCAAGAGGCAGGGGCATTGCACAGTTGTGCCTGGGTGGTGCCTCCCCCTGTGCTGTCAAGGAAGTTGTTTATGCTAGGGGTAATCTCCACCGATGTCACAGGAGGTTTATTGGTCAAGCCTGTGACCCTGGGATTCAGGCTCAGGAGGTGGTTGCCCCATAATCGGGCAGGCTCATCTTGAGTAATCTGTCTGCTGTTCTTGGGAATTATAGGGCAATAATGGAAGTCTTCTGGGTACCACTTCAAGGGGTCTGGATGGGACATTTGGAACTATCCCTATAACTCTTAAAAACACCTGAGTTGCCTTGGTGTGCTCAGCCTTGAAGGAAGAGGAATAGTGGCTCTGGATGAACACTCTGAAGGATTTCATGCTGCCATGAGGAGTCTCACTCAAGTGTGAGGCAAAGCAGACAGATGAAAATGAAGGCAGAGGTGGCAGGTGGCCTGCTGGGTTTAGTTATCATCACCGCCTGCAGGGCCCAAGGGAAGAGTCAGCAAAAGATTCTTCGGCAAAAGCAACTTCTAAGTCCCTGTTACAGATGCCCTCGCCACCATAGAGCAAGGGCCAGAGGGGAGTGGCTGAGTACAGCTGGAAGCGGACTGAAATCTGTTAGTGACGCTTATTTTAATGACCCTTTTCCATTCTGAGCTGTTCCACCAATTCAAGTCTCTCTCTCTCTCTCTCTCTTTCTCTCTCTCTCTCTCTCTCTCTCTGTGTGTGTGTGTGTGTGTGTCTCCCTCTTTCGTGTGTGTGTGTGTGTGTGTATATGTGTGTGTGTATGTGTGTGTGTGTGTATTCATCAATAAGGTTCTGAACACATTTTTAGCATTAAAACTTCTCAGATTCTACGTCTGTCTGGTGAAATCCTCCCTGGCTCTATTTGTCTTTGTCTCTTACCTCTTATTTCTCTGCTCAGGAAACATGAGCCTAAAGCTTGCTTGTTTTCTTCCTCTACAAAATGTCTCAGGGACACTCAGAGTGAACATAGGTAGAAAGGAGTGACCTAGCACCTAAGCTGGATCCTGCCTGATTTCCTGGAGGTCGCATTGTTGCTTTATGACTGTATTGTAAACATTGGTGCAGGATTTTCAAATTTTAGGATGTTTAAGACATTCATGGGAAATGTATGAATGATGAAGATTTGAGGAATCCTATCACCAGAGAACTTGATCTTGTGCTGTTTCTAAAATAAGATCTCAGGAGCTGGGGAAATGGGCTCAGTCAGTAAATCTCTGCCATGAGGACCTGAGCTTTGATCACTACCACCCACGTGAAAGTCTGGGAGTGATGGTGTGTGACCATTGTACTGGGGGCAGGAGGATGTATCAGACACACAAGGATCCCTAGAACTCATTGGCCAGCCAACCTAGTAGAATTACTGAGTTCCAGGTTCAGTGAGAGACTCTGTCTCAAAAGTAAGGTGAAGAGCAATTGAGCAAGACGTCCAGTGTCAACCTCTGGCCCCCACATGTATTCACACACACTTGTGCACACACCAGCAGATGTGTACATAGAACACACACACAAAATATGACCTCATATTGGGGGTGGAGTAAGGACACAGAACCATCGTGAGAGAAATACTGAGCGCGTCGTTTATTGTGAATAGCTTGTGTGCTTAATTGCCACTGAGCAAATCGTTTATTGTGAATAGCTTGTGTGCTTTTAATTGCCACAAGGGCAGAAACTACCCACTTTTTCCACCTTTTCTTTACTGTTACAGAANATCAACTGAAACTTCCCTCCCTGTCCCTTTCTCCTTCCTCCCTTTGTTTTTCCTCTGTCAAAAACTGAGAGCTGCCATAATAAGTATTAATAATAAGAGAACTCTTCCTTTTTTTAAATAAAGAAGAAAATCCTTCCACTTGTAACAACATGTGTGGGATAGCACATGATGCTAAGTGAAACAAGCCAGATCCAGAAGAGCAAATACTGTTATACAAAGAACCTGAAATAGTACAATAGAAGCGGGGAATAAAATGTTGATCAAATAGTGATTACCTGGGGTTGGAGAAGGAAAAAATCAGAAATTATCAGTCAAATGTTACAAAGTTTGTTATGCAAAATGATTAAGTCCAATAAATGCAACTTGGTTCCCACAGCTATTCATACTATGTTATATAAACAGTTGCTGAGAGGGTAGATCTTGTGTTAAATGCCTTCTTTCTGGTTGGATGATTAAATAAATAAAGGGCATGAGGAAATAGAGTGGTAGTTACACTCATGGTATTGACTGTGGGGATGGATCCCCAGGTGCACGCTTATCTCCAGATACTTCAATCACTAAACAGTTGATTAGACATGTATGGGTGTTTATGTCAGTACCATCTCAATAAAGTGGCTATTGTTTTAAGTTTAGCTCTTGATTGTAACTACAGGACAAGTTTTCGTCTTAAAATTATTGTGTGGTTTGACCATCTGTCACAAGAAGAGGGTATAAAATGTGTTTACAGAGTAAGTGCAGATGGTTGACATGTTAAAATTTACTTCAGGACTCTTGACTAAATATCCCAAGATGCTGATGTAAAAATGAAATTTCAAACACAAGTTTTCAGAACCAAAACATCAAATAAAGTTTTCTTCTAAGATGGGGTCCTTCATGCTGTCATTCACTTGGCATTCCATGCCTCTGTCAGGGCACTTGAGTAACCAGACTGGCTCTGTCTTCTTCAGGAAATCTGTGCCGCTGCACTGGATACAGGCCCATAATTGATGCATGCAAGACTTTCTGTAAAGTAAGTAGAAAGGAATACATGGTTGAATGCATTTTCCTAAAATAAAACAAAGCAGGGTAGGAGTTGTCCAGTACATTTATTGCAACAGTCGTTTTTACTAATAGAGGATCACTTCTTATCTCAAGGTCTGCAGTTCCTGTGTGTCATTTCGTCTTGGGCAAAGGCTTAATCTCATTGCCTAAGTAGTCAAATTGTAGCATCCAAGCAGTTTATCATTGGCCACAAGTCATTGCTTCCAAGAAGTTGCTCTTGATCTGTTTGCCTAAGTTAGGGACCTTGCCTGGGTGCTCCTGTAGCCTTCTGCAAACATGATATGTGTCTGTGAGTGATGCAGCATAACACTGGTCACAGTATGGTCCAGTTGTCCCTGTGCCATTGAATTTTTTTATTGGACAATGGAAGCTGTCCATCTCCAGGACAGGGTCACCACATGCTAGTTAGTAAGCTATTCAATCATTAATATTAGTAAGAACTAACAAAAACCTATGAAAGACATTGCTTTTTCTTTCTTTGTTTTTAAACTAGTATATAAAGTAAAAGGCTCTTGTGGAATTTTAATACACATTCAGTCATGGGTGGTCCTCCCCCATCACCAAATGATCACTTTTGTGAGGTGAACTATGGAATCAATACCTCATAGATAAGGTCAGAGCAAGATGTCAATTCTTATTACTACTATTAGTGGTCTTTCAAATATTGTTGGTATTAATATTAACACGGTTAATGTTTATTGCTATATGACAGGATTATCTATTAAGACCTTTATAAACTTTTAAAAATAATCACTGGTATTCAGAATTTCTTGTAAACTTGGTTTTCATTAGCTTTAGCCTGGATATGTTGAAGTAGAAATGATTTTCTTTTACAACGCCTTACAATATTGGTTCTACAGCTTCAACCGTAGGCACCCGGTTAACAATAGAATCCCATGGGATTCTGACTGGCTTGTTTTGTTTTGTTTTCCTCCCTCCCTCTTAGGCTTCTGGCTGCTGTCAAAGTAAAGAAAATGGGGTGTGCTGTTTGGATCAAGGAATAAATGGATTGGCGGAATTTCAGAAAGCTGATGAGGTCGGTAAATGGTAAAATGTTGTTATAAAGTTGTTCTAGACATGAGCAGCTGCTGACCTAGTCTTCGGAGGAATCACTGGCTGCCCAGGTTGATGAACTTGACTGTGTCAGCATGTCCCTCTCCCAGTGTCACTGTCTCTGTATGTTCCAAACCTTCAGCCCAGGAGGAAACTGGGGGTGGAGAAAGGAGGTGAACAGGTACTGTGCTCCAGCTGGGGGGGAGGAATGGCTTCTAACTGTTCTGCAGCACAGTGGGGTGACAATTGTGTGTGACAATTAGTTGGCTATTTCAGAATAACTAATAGAATCTTTAACATTCTCCACACAAAGAAACGATTCATGTCTGAGATACTAGATGCTAAACAGTGACATGACCTTACCATGTACGTGTACTGTAATGCTACTCTGCCCCACAATAGATGCCATTATTATACCAATTGAAAGCAAAAGAATCCATCTTATATCTGTCGTATCCACTTCGTCCCTCATTGCATGTATCCGTCCTATTCAAACACTGCTGTCTATAGGAGGGAAAAACATTCATCTCTAGGGTCTCTCAGTTTTTAAACTGCATTTTCGATGACCAGAAGCAAAGTGGAGTTGGAGATGGAGGAACAGTGACAGGAGAGGAGGCGACTCCAACTCTCCCTTAAGTTCTTAGTGTCTGCTTGTTCCTCCACTGTCCCCAGACTCGAAGGGAATGTGTAGGGAGCTGATGAGCGCAGAGGCACCCTGACACCTACAGTCATTAGAGGTCAGGTATGGGTCAGAGTCCTTGACTGGCAGCTTGGCTCATGACTGATCAGCTCTTTTTTGTCTTCTGTTTGTCTGCTTTCTTCCAAAGAGATGAGGTCTTGTGGAGCTTGTTCTGTCCTTAAACTTATCATGTAACTAAGCCTGGCCTTGAATTCTTGCTGTTCCTACCTCTATCTCCCAAGTTCTATGATTCTAGGTATGTGCTACCGTACCTGGATTGTCTGACCATCTTCCAGTCTCATTCCACAAAAAAAATTCAAGTAGAGGTGCTTGACAATAATATAGTAGTCCACCCCTATCTACAGTTTCCCTTCCTNCAATCTGAGTTACCTCAGCTCAACCATATTCTGAAAATATTAAGTGGGAAATTCTAGAAATAGTTTATGTTTCAAAATATGTGCCGTTATAAATAGCATGAGGAACTCTGACTATGCTCACCTCTGTCTCACTTGGAATGTGAACCATCCCTTTGTCCAATGTATCCACACTGTATATATTACCTGCCCATCTGTCACCAAGTAGTTGCCATGGTTATCAGATTGACTAGCACAGTATTGCAGTACTTATGTTCAAATAACCATTACTTAATAATGACACCAAGCACAAGCTGTAGTTCAGATATGCCAATGAGAAGTTGCAGGGCACCTTTTTTTTTTTTCAGGGAAAAAGTATGTTTAGTACTAGAATATGTTGCTAAGATTTGCAGTAAGAATGAAGAAGAAAAATGTAGTGTGTATATGAACCTTCTAAAGTTCAAACTGCCTGTAGTTTTGGGTACCCACAAGGCAGAGATGTCCCCTGAGAATAGGGGCACTGGTGTAACTTGTGTCACTTTTTCTTTTTAAAGACAAGTCCAGACCTCTTCTCAGAAGAGGAGTTTCTGCCACTGGACCCAACCCAGGAGTTGATATTCCCTCCAGAGCTAATGGTAAGGAAGGCAGTTGCTCACCTAGAAGAGCTCAGGGTGAAATGTGGGAGGGGCCTTTTCAAAATCTGGCGGTGCAGCTTCAGACCTCACAGAGACATGTCACTGTGCAGAAGACAGTGGTTAGTGCAGATAGTCACAGCTTGTCAAAGGCAGAGAATAAGGATCTGTGGGTGCCCAGCTCAGCGTGAATGGGACGTTTGTATTACACCCACTGCTCCCCACAAGACTAAGGGACATTGAGTAAAGAGGGTGGGAAAGGTCTCTTCTGGCCATGACAGGATCACAGCACTCATGGACTGACTCATTGCCTGCACAAGCTCAAACCAGTCAACATCAGCATGGAGAAGTGAGGGGCTCCTGAACCCCCACCCTTAGCTGGGGAGGGAGGGTCAGTTTTCTTCAAGGACATCACCCCTTCTAGGTTGCCCATGACCCAGTGGATGGCCCCATATCCATGAGGATATGGACAGCACAAATTGTACTCAGTAGGTTTTGGGGGGAAAAAAGGACATGAAGTTGGGAGGATGGAAGGTGATACTTTGTGGAGTTAGGGAGAGGAATGGGAGAGAATATAATGAAAGTACATTATGTTCATATATAAAATTCTCAAATAATTAGTCAAATTTTATAAAGAACAAACTGATGGGCAAATAGGCAACACTCACCTGTCATCCTCACCTCAGAGTCCAGAAATGGGGGCCGAGGAAGAGGTGGAGAAGGGAGGAGGGTAGAGCTACCATGGGAGGGGCTGGAGGACGGAAGACACAGTTGGTGATGTCTGGTAAAAGTCCCGAAGGCCCGGTCAACGTGTTTCAATATAGACTTGCTTGCTCCTTCCACTGATGCTGAAGTTCATTTTTCTGTAGGATGATTTGGCCAAAATGAGCATATTGCTATGTTAGTGACCATCAAAATGAGTGACTGTGAGGTGTCAGAGAGCCAATGGGAACTTCCGTTTCCAGGTGTAAACTACTGCCAGACATTCACCTTGAACTCTGACTCTACTTTTAGGTTACAAAATGTAGTTTTTAGAAGATACGTATTTCTTTTCTCTGTTTCAATAAAAATAGAGGGAGAAGAGATGGGAATTCTGTCACAAGCTCCCTCAAATCCCCATTGCTTTTTCACTAGACAATGGCTGAGAAACAGCCACCGAAGACCAGAGTGTTTAGTGGCGATAGATTGACATGGATTTCCCCAGTGACTCTGAAGGAACTCGTGGAAGCGAAATACAAGTATCCCCAGGCCCCCATTGTCATGGGGAACACCTCTGTGGGTATGTAGACACCCCTGGGACATCTCATGAGGGAACAAGTTTCATGTGGGTATGTTTTCAGGAGGACAGCCAGAAAATGCAGTATTGTTCAAGAGATTTTCCACCATTAGATAACTGCCTGCCCCGTGCCTCACTGGAGCAGAGGCTGGCCCCATGGTAAGCCAGCAGGGGCTAGCCTGTGCCTCACTGGAGCAGAGGCTGGCTTGCTGGCCCCATGGTAAGCCAGCAGGGGCTAGCCT
>LZPO01117203.1:35690-79897 GCA_001675575.1 Neotoma lepida
AGGGGATATCCACCTTTACCCACTGTGTCTCTAGCCATGTGGCAAGCAGAAGGAAGTAGCCAAGTGTGCTTGCCCGCAGTCCAAGTCCATTCTAGCTGGCTGATACTTTGAAAAATCAGTTTTCACATTGGGCTATCACAGGCTTGAGAATCTCCCCAGGCTTGTGGCAGACCTAACACAGNAAAGTTTCAGAAGATTTTCTTCCCAGTTGGGAAATGTTCCATTATTTACAGTAAAAGGTGTTAGCATTAATAATAGAAAACTCCAGGAGCCTCATAGATCCCCGTAAACATGTTTGCTCAGTGTCTGAGCCTATAAGTTACCTAGCATTTTGCTTTCCAGGATGGAAACAGAAAATCTCAGAGAGTATTTTATAAAAAACCAAAAAGAGATGTGGGTAATTTTTCACTCAAATAGTGTGCCAGCTGAGAGCCTAATGTAATATGATTTTTCAGTACTTTGAGGGGAGATTTTTTTCAGAGAAAGCACTTTCTGCCTCTGTAGCACTTGAGAAGACATGCCTGATGATGCCTTTTATCATCTGTTTTTCCTTTCCTCATCAGCTCAGGTCTCTAAGGAGAGGGAGGGGAGGGTTGTCAGGGGAGCAGAGCGGTGAGTAGGATCAGTGGAACTAGGGGATGTGGGGCCGCTTCAGATCCCTGNGAATGCCTGAACCCCCATGTGTAAATTTGGTTTCATATTAAAGAAGAGAGATTGAAATCCATGTGCGTAGACAAATGGAGGTTTCCATCNGAGATATTTGGGATCTACATTTCAGAAACTAAGAANAATAAAAATGTGGCACACTTGCACATTCCACCAAACTGTTCTAATAGGCTGTTTGGAATAGTGCAGATAGTGACAGTTTTCACACTCAGAAGTATTCTGTCTTAAGCATGAATTTACACAGCCACTCTCTCATGGGAGACACACATTCTGTGATTATTCCTACAATCTCTGTAGAAATATAAAACTTAGATGTCGGTTCTTTATTAAACAGAATGTAGACCCCAAGCAGCTTCCTCAAGACCCAATTGGGCGTCCCATCATGCACCTTTCTGGTATTAAGCATGCCACTGGTGAGGCCATCTACTGTGATGACATGCCTGCAGTAGACCGGGAGCTTTTCCTGGC
This sequence comes from Neotoma lepida, assembly GCA_001675575.1. Classification (NCBI taxonomy): domain Eukaryota; kingdom Metazoa; phylum Chordata; class Mammalia; order Rodentia; family Cricetidae; genus Neotoma; species Neotoma lepida. Next base: position 36,825 of record LZPO01117203.1, read on the forward strand.
TTTTGTAACCAGTTCAAGAGCACACGCTAAGATCATGTAAGTGTCCCTCACCCCACAGCTACAGAGATTCTCCTCCATGTCTAACTCTGCCCTGTTAATGGAAAGTAGCGGTGTGGCAAGGGTAAATGGAGGCTTGGTGACACCCAGACTGGAGATGAAACGGGATTGAAATGTAGGCTGTCTCACAGATGCCCTGCATAGAGTCACTTTACTGTACCCCAACTTCTTCTGGTGCCTGGCAGATAACTGTCAGGGCAATTAATTCTCTGACAGTCCATATTTTCCAACTGCCACATTCTCGGGGTCTCTGGGCCTTGCAGCTGCTCTGAGAAGGTGTCTGGGGTGTTTTCCTAGGTCCATGGACCTGTCAGAAGCTCTCAGCCTCCCAGGCGTGGTGGACATCATTACCGCAGACCATCTTCAGGAAGCAAACACCTACGCAAACCCCTTCGCCCCAGAGAACCCAGAGACATTCCTGGCCACAGATGAGGTATTGCCTTNCTGCTGTCTGTTTGAACAACTTTCCCAGTTAATGGCACCTCATATTTTCTTAGGATAGTGTCTAATTTGTCATACCATAAAGAGTTCAGTATTCTTTGAACAGTAGTTATGAACCACAATTATTCTAATAGATATGAATTCAAGTTTATTCCTTTCCCACTTGAGTGAAGCTGATTGGTTATGTGAGCTGCTTTCACGGCTGAAGATGTATGTAACTCAGCTGTTGGCGTGCTTGCCTAGTGTGCAGGAAGCCCCAGGATCCATTCCTAGCACNACACAAATTGGATGTGGTTGTGTATGCCTATAAATCCAATCCCTGGCAGGTGAAGGCAGAAGGATCAGAACTTCAAGGTCATCCTCAGCTACATACTGAGTCTGAGGCTAGACTGGGGGGTCATCCTCAGCTACATACTGAGTCTGAGGCTAGACTGGGGGATCATCCTCAGCTACATACTGAGTCTGAGGCTAGACTGGGATACATGAGAGCTGTCTTAAAAAAAATATGATGGTGTTTTATATTATTAAGTTGTAATGTTATGCTGCCAAGAAGTGTGAAAGAACAGATGAGTGGAGAACTGTTCGTGTGATTTACAGACCTCTCCCCCGAGTGTCTCTAGCTATTACTCCAGTCCCAGTGTGTCCAGGGTGCAAGTTCTGAGTTAAGTTAGTCTCCCCAGTGTGAAGTCATTCCTTGTTTCTTGATCTGAAAATTCTCTTTCCCTCTGTGAAGTCAAATTCTGAATGAATCAACCAACGGTTCATTCATCCACACTGTTATATGTCCCATGGCATTTTAAAATGAGCTCAGCAAAGATATGCAGGCCTTGCCCTTACACTGCTTCCATTCCAGAGAAGTCTCTTCTCCTTGTGTAGAGNCCCACAGANGTTTCCTAGTGAGATCTTACTCAGGNTCCGAGAATCTGAGCTTGCTTTACCTGGCAGGGCTGTATAAGGGGATGATCTGACCACAGGCGTGGTTACCAGGTGTTTGGAAGGGTCTACANCTGGCTGTGCNGTGTGCTTTGATTTCGCAAGGGGGAGGTCTTCTGCCCCGCCCCTTGGCAATGTTATAAAAATCCCTTTTGAAGAGGCTGAAGGGACCATTGGATTTTGATCCAGGTCCTCCCGAAGCTATCCTGTGTTTCTCTCTGTCTCCTCTTCGCTATCTTTCTATCTAAAAGTTTCTTATCCCTCTCTCCTCCTCATAGGAACCCTTTAAAAGGTGGGAGCTGGCCTCCCACANGTGCTAAGTTTATTTACATGTTGTAGATTCTCTCCTACCTACCATAATTCCTGAAGTGAGAGCTCATGCTTAATTTATATGCAGATGTCATGGACTGCTTCCCAGATGGCAGTGANGCCAAGAGNAGCTGTTCTAGCATAGACCAGTTGAAAGTTTCAAATGATGAACTTGGGCTACTNGATCTCAGGNTANTGCAGTACAACAAAGACAGAATTCAGATTCTCCGCATATCTGAGACATCTCAGTCCNCTGTCTACCCNAAAGAACTTCATAATTTCAAACAGGCCCTTCCAGAAAANGTGGCCCTCTCAAGTCTGAAGTCAAGGATGAAGGTCCCCNAGGCAGGGCTGTGTATACTGGCAGAGGCAATGTGAGATATGGCCTTTAAATGTTAAGTAAACAAGCGAGAGTTCCAGGCTGCACATGGTACCTGTCCTCTGAAGTCTACCCCACACAAGCAGAGCTTTGCTTCTCTTAGACTTGGAGAGAAGACCACAGTCAATGACAGGAGNTGATCTGTTGTGTCCCCTCCTTTCTGTGCCACAGGTACATTGCGTGGGCCAGCTTATCTGTGCCGTGATTGCGGATTCTGAGACACAGGCAAAACGAGCAGCGAAACTAGTGAAGGTTGTCTACCAAGACTTGGAGCCGCTGATTCTAACTATTGAGGTATGAGATCGAGCTGATTGGGGGTTCAGGGGCCGAAGGGCANGTGTCACAGTGCTTCAGCATAGGGGTAGGAAAATCTGACGCAGTAGGCTTGCAGGGCACAGNGAATCCATTGGCTCAAAGTGTGAGCACTAACAGTTTCCCCAGGAACCTGTTTTTTTCTGGCTCCTCTCTGCCACTCACAGCAGAGCTTTCTCCCCTGTGCTCAGAGAGGGCAGTGGAGATCTTGGGCTTCCCTGTTCATGTTTGTGATGAGAGGTACATTATNGTCCCAGTGCTNCAAACACACATCCTGAGATGAAGACTCCTTTGGNCACTTCGGTCCCATGTCTGTCTCTGGATTAGTGACTGACCACATAAATGGAAGAGCTGTTGTCACAATTGAGATGGGGGTGGGACAATTTTTTTTTTCGGGGAATAGGCTGTCTAGGGTGCAGAGACCTAAACAAAGATATAACATGATTTGGAAGGGGCAAGGTGAGAATGCCGAGTGAGCAGCTGGGACAGCACAACCTGTCCTATAGCTCTGACTTATAGTNTCTGGTGCTTCAGCAGGTACACAGTGGGAACCGATGAGATACTCAGTGAAGCGTACTGTAGACACTACTTTAATATTCTTCAATGCAAATCTTAAATATCTATGAGACACGGATCGTATGATGCCTACAGAATTTTGGCAACTAAAAGAAATGGGGGAGTGTTGCATGTCTATCCTAATTTTCGTACAAAAGTTGAAAAGTTGTAGAGGTTGTAAGACTCGCCCCCATGAAATGATAGTGTTCCCTTGTATGCATTCCCTTGGTACTTGAATATGGCCTTTGCGTAAATGTTAACTAAACAAGCAAGGCTTCCAGGCTGTACACGGTACCCACGCTCTGAAGTGTGCCCCACACCAGCCGTGTCTTGCCTCTCTCAGAATGGGAGAGAGGGCCACAGCAAACAGCAGGAGCAGATCCCTCAGGTGACTTCGTCGACAGCAGAGGCCTTTCTGTGCCTCATCGTGTGGCTCATCTTATCTTAAAATGAGGAAACTGCAGGCCAAGGACAGTGTCTCCACTTGGCCTCGAGTGTGTTTCCTGTCATGTTTCCTGTCAGTCAGTCCTGCCTTCCCTTAGTACTTTCACATTAAAATAAAGTCATGTCAAGAGGACAAAATTTAAGAAGTTATGAGCTTTCCCTGGCCAATTTGAAATCCAAACCTCCTTTTTCCCTTTTCCNGTTCTGTCCTTCATTCGTTGCATGCTGTTCTTGCTGACTTTGTAGATTCTTTCCCTGAAAATTTTGCTTTTGAGTTATACTTTTTGAAAGAAATTATTTGAGTAATGACTCATCAAAATTTTATTTGTAACCTTTACCAGTGGTTAAATATCCACTCTTCCCCTTTTTGCTTCACAGCCAAAATAAAAGTTGAANGTAAGCCTTTTTCCCTTCCTACTTCATCCTCAACAAACAGATCCCTGATGACTTGCAGAAAACATCAAACATTGGCAATGCATGAGAGTCAACTCTCATCCTGATCAGAGGTCAAGCTCTCCTGGGTCCTGCTGTCAGTCCATGTCAGGGAGCGCCGCCCAACCCTCAGCACACTACAATCCTATTACCACTTTCCTGCCAAGGAGTATTCAGGAAATTGGCNCAAAGCTATGCAAAAAAGAATCAGCAACTGGGATTGAAAAATACTAACTTTTAAAAATAGAGTTTAGAAAAGTCACCTTTGGGACTCGACCACTGGCTCAGCGGTTAAGANCACTGGCTGTTCTTCCANAGGACCCAGGTTCAATTCCCAGCACCCACATAGTAGCTCACAATTGTTTGTAACTCCATTTCCTGGGGATCCAACACCCTCACACAGACGTACATTCAGATGAGACACCAGTGCACATAAAATAAAAATAAATCTTGAAAAAAATAAATTAAATTATAAAAAAGAAAAGTCACCTTTAAAAAAACTAGCATATCTGAACTTAAAATTAATTTTTTTAAGTGTATGAGTTGATTTTAGTATGAAGATGTTCCCAGAAAAAGTGTCTGAAAACAAACACATCTTCGTCAGTAACTCAGGCTTCACACAGCTTGTGTTTTCTAGTACTCGAATTGGAGAGACTCTACCAAAAATCTTGGAACAAGTGTGAGAAAGAAAATGTGCACTTCCCAGCCTCTCTCTGTAACCATCAGGAACAGTAGATCTGTGAGCAATGGCCAGTGCCCAAACAGAGCTCTGCATGCCTGTTTGGCTTGATGCTCAGTTGGACTCATGCTACCTCACTAAGTGCTTACAACAATCCTATGCGATCAAATAATTATTATCCCCACCAGATGAAGAAACAGTGGGGCCGACTAGGGGCATGGGGCAAACGTTCCCCTGCAAACTATAGCCCTGCAGTACTGAAAACAAACCCATCTGCCTTTCCAGAAGAGGAAATGACACAATCACATTACAGCATCTGTAAGGTGTGAGGAGAGGAGGGGTCTATACAGTTTCTGGTGGCCAGAGGGATCCGGAATTGGGAGAATCCCCAACTGTTGGCAGCCTGACGTTTCACAGATGAGCAGTAACCTATGGTAGATGATGCTGGTAGGAGATGACATGTCAGTCATCTCGTATTACAGAAATGTGGATTCCCAGAACTAGATAAAATACCCAACATTGGTGATTGTAGCTGCAGCCCTGACTGTGTGTACCAAAGTACTTCTCAACCGGGCACCAGAAAATCTAGTGCATAAATTGGCTTGTGGTACCCAGGCAAGCCTTATGTGAACCACCAATCCAGGGCTGATGGCCCCTGGTGCTCCACTGCCCTGTGCAAATGAAATGCTCATGGTCCTGAAGGAGGAGCAGGAGTCTAGCAGGCAGAGCCTGTGACTCCAGTCATTAGTGGTTTTAGCTAGCATTTATATGACATTTATATGACCCAGAGAATTGTCTTCCTGGAAAACAGATTCCGTTCTGGATCCCCTCGGTATTAGGTATTTTCTGAGCACGCTCAGTGTCCTTGGACTCACTGGGCACCTTTGCATTTGCTTCTTGGAGAGTCTCTGAAGCTTGCAATTCAGCTTTAGCTTCCCAGGGCCAGTGAGAGAGTGCTTGGATTCCTTCCACAAGAGGAATGCTACCCAGACCCGATCACTTTCCACAGGGCCTGGGACTCAAAGAGGGNAGGCTTTCTAGTCCAGACTGCCTCACTTTTCTGTTCTCTTTCCAGGAAGCTATACAACACAAGTCCTTCTTTGGGTCAGAAAGCAAACTGGAGTGTGGGAACGTTGATGAAGCGTTTAAAATGGTTGATCACATTCTTGAAGGTAAAACTTTCTTTAAAATTGAGCAGCAGGGAAACTTTCTGGGCATGTCTAGTTCAGGGATTCCCTTGCCTTCTAAAAACCATCCCTCAGCCTCAGTGGATGTTGCTCCCGGAGAGCAGGTACCTTGTTCACACCACCTTTCCCTGTGGCTCTGGGGGGAACTCATGAGTCATGTAAGGAACTCAGAAACCTAACATCTTCTTATCCATCCCCAGCCTCTCCTGTTCCTATGATTTCCTTCTCATTGTTGAAGGATGTTTTCACCAAATACAGAGTTCTGAGTTGACGACACTAGAAAAGTGTTGACCCGTTTCCTCTGGCCACCATGGCTATTGAGGAGAAAAAATAGAGTCTTCTTACAAGTGCTTTTTTTCTTGCAAAGCAGGCACTGACCAAAAATATCTGGCTGCTTTCAGGATAGGATTTAGTTTTGTCTTTGGTTTTTTTGAAATTCAACCATGCTGTGTCATGTCAAGGATTTCCTTGATTTATCCAATTTGGGGGTCACTCAGCTTCTTAAATTTGTGGGTTTATATCTTCTGCCAAGTTTGGGAAATAGTCAACCATTACTTCTCAAATACTTGATTTCAGTGACACAAGTGTCAGATTCCCTTTTCTTGGTCACATGGTTTATGAGAATCCATTTTTTCTACTCTATTCATTACATTTTTTTAGATTGGCATATTTTTATTGTCATTATTATTATTATTATTATTATTATTATTATTATTATTATTATTTGGGGTTTTCAAGACAATTTCTCCATGCAGCCTGGCTCTCCTGGAACTTACTCAGTAGCCCAGGCTGGCCTCGAACTCACAGAGATCCGCCTGCCTCTGCCTCCCGAGTGCTGGGATTAAAGGCGTGCGCCACCATGCCTGGCTGTTTTTATTCTTATTCTTGTTCATTAACCACTTCTGCTCTTGATTCCACCCTGTTATTGAGCCCATCCATTGAGCTTTTAAAATTTTTGATTTTGCATTTCTCTGTTGCAGAATTTCCTTTTGACATTTTTATATCTTTCTTTTGTTAAGATTCTCCATTTCGATTATTTTTCATTTTTATAATAGCTGCTTTCACATATCAGGTGATCCAAATACTTGTGTCCCTTGGTGTTGGCCTTTTCTCATTGAAGCTGAGATTTTCCTGGTTCTTGGACTGATGAGTGACTTTTTATAGACTCTGGAATATTTTGAATACTATATTACAGTAGTGTGGATCTTAGTAATATCTCCTGTACTAGAACTGACCCGGTGCAGGGGGGCAAGAGGGAGCGGAGATGATGCCTTGTCACTGCCACGTGAAGGCAAAAGTACAGATTTCTCGTTGGAATCACTGACATGGCCCAGCAAGGAGCTGGGGAGCACTCACGGCAGCCTGACATGAGTGGGAGTCTGGGCCCCCCTCTTAACCTCTGCAGGTCAGGGTAGGACTCCAGCTCCTTCTGTGCTATCTGGTTGGTGTCAACTGCTTCTTGGCTAAAGGCATTCTCTCTTCCTAGATGTCTCTCCTTAGGGTTCTATGGCTTTCATGAGGCTATTTGTGTTTCCATAGCTTCAAAATTGATTATGCAACCAGCAGGCATCCTTTGGTGTCCTCTTGGCCATTGAGAAACAACGGGAAAATGAGAAAGACCTGTCTTCTCAAGCTCATCATACCTAGTTTACGAGAACAGTTAGGAAACAGTATTGGAAAAGATATGGCAAGGTGCTAAACCTGCTAAGTCAAGAAGACCATGAGGGGAGGAATTAAGAGAAAGGAGAGTGTGGCAAGGGTCAGAATCACCCAAAAATCCAACAAATAAGAAACTTTAATTTGTCTTTGTAGTGGAAGTGAGGTTTTTACTTCGCCTGTGGGTGTTTTGGGATTTCTGGCTTCTGTACAGCCAATACTGGCACACATGAGGTGCATGATAGCAGTAACTCTGAAAGCCAACTGCTGTTGGGGTTCCTTTACTTGTATCCTGAAGTCTCTACTCACTCTGATTTTCATCTTTACCTTTCAGGGACTTCTGTCAGTCTGTAATGTGTGTGTGTGTGTGTGTGTGTGTGTGTGTGTGTGTGTGTAGTAAGATGATGCCCTTACAAGACAGTGAGTTCTAGGCATCAGTTAAAATACCTGTGATGCATATTGTGGTGAGTATTTCTGTCAATCATCAATCAGTCAATCAAAGAGGATGCTATAGTTGGAATGTTTTTGTCCCTGCCCCAAATTCATGTTTTAGTTTAACCCCTGTGTCAAGAAAAAGAAAACTGCCTGTTTCCAGCCATTCTCACATCACAGTCAATACAGAATTTCTGTGACCTCAAAACATGAATTTTCCCCAACCAGCAAGCAGTCCTACTGCAGTGGACACCAGCTGCTCCACCCTAATCCAGATCCTGTCCTCTAATCCAATTTAATTCTGACACCATCTTCCTGGAAATAGCGTCAGGCCTCACAGATTAGGGCTCAGTTCCCAAGATTGCTTTGGATTCCAGGCACACACCAAGATTATTCTACCTGAGCTTTTGAGTAACAGGGAGATGGTTCCCANAGGGCTGCCCTATTATCTGGAGAACAAAGGGAAAGGTCAGCGTTTGTTGGTGAAGAAAAGATTATCCAAGTTCCCTCCTAAGAAAGCCCGGTGATGTTGGCAGCATCACTGGCGGGACTCGGGTACATTCTGACTGGCATGTGTCAATTTTGGTAGATAAGAATTAGAATTTTGGAGTTACATTCAGGCCCTCATCGCTTTGGAGCTTGGGAGACAGTTTTGGAATACATATACACAGTCAATGTTTTCCCCAATGGCCTCTTGATGCCATTTTTGTTGGATATGACATGAATGACTCCATTTTTCACAATTAACTGTCATACTTCCTAGATCAGTTTGCATTTAAGGTTCAGGTGACTAGATGCATTTAGTGGGAGGAACACAATATTCGGTCTCATCTTGGAACTAGAAGTCTCCTGTCACAGAATTTTGACTCTAGAAACTCAGATGTCTTTCCTTAGGGCTCTGGCTGCACACATTGACAGGCACGAGATTCCCCTCTGCAACTCCACTTTTGACCTGAAAGCTGAATATTGGCGTTTGTCACCCTTCAGTGTGTGTGGCTTCTCTGTGTAGACCTCACTCGGTGGAGTTTCTGTGTCATGAGACAACGGGAGTGGGTGGGAGAGACTGCCTGGTTTTTCTGTCAGCTTTTGACTTCTAAGTGTTCTCCTGACAGGTGAAATACATATGGGAGGTCAGGAACATTTTTATATGGAAACCCAAAGCATGCTCGTTGTTCCCAAAGGAGAGGATGGAGAAATTGACGTCTATGTGTCCTCACAGTTTCCCAAATACATACAGGTAACATGGGGGTCACTGAGGAGGGGACGTGGCTAAATGATATCTGCCAGCAAAATGTACCAAAAGCAATTACAGGCAAAACAACATATTAAGTACTAAGAGCCATATTAAATTGGATATTAACAGCCATGTAGTTTCCTAACTTAGGAGAGGTTTTTTATTAAAGTAGAGAGAAGTCTTTGTGGATCCATAGCTTTGAAATCAGTTATGCAACCAGCAGGCATCCTTTGGTGTCCTCTTGGCTGTTGAGAACAAAGAGAAAATGAGAAAGACCTGTCTTCTCAAGCTCATCGTACCTAGTTTACAAGAACAGTTAGGAAACAGTATTGGAAAAGACGTGGCGAGGCACTAAACCCGCTAAGTCAAGAAGACCGTGAGGGGAGGAATTAAGAGAAAGGAGAGGGTGACAAGGGTCAGGATCATCCAGAAATCCTACAAATAAGAAGCTTTAATTTGCCTTTGCATTGCGAGTGAGGTTTGTTAGATGGTGGAAGAGAGGCTATCCCTGGTGCTTCCGCAGCACAAACACCACTCATTCATTCACCCGCCTCTCTGTTCTGAAAACATCACTTGCCTATGTCCCATGTCCCAGGCAGATCATATGCAAGGAAGGAGATGATGCCTGTCTGAACTGGTCCAAGCTTCAAGGTGAAAGTCAGGGAGCAAAGCCAAGGGATCTGGAAGCAGTAGGAGGTACCAAGGAGCCAGAGGAGTGTGTGGNTGTGAACAGAGACACAGGAAGGTGGAGCACCAAGAGGGACCAGATAGTTGCTGTTCCACAGCTGTTCTGCTCCATTCCTTGTGTGACAATGGGCCATTTATCTTGGGCTCCCCCCTAATCAAAACCAGTTGTCAAGACAAAACAATCTATAAATATTAGGATGACCAAAAGAGGAACCCACATCCTGGGAAGTCCAATTGGTCAGTATTCACAGTAACCCAGTAAGGACATGATAAGTAGAGACAGGCAAATAGAGAAGCTTAGAAGGCCATGAATCTTACTGTTTCAGGAAACATCCCTCAAGGGATTAGTGTGGGAAGGATACTCTGTGGTTCTAGCAGGCACAGAGCTGTCTCACTGTATAGAAAGAACTGCTTAATATTAACAGTGGTTTGGCAATGTCATTCTAGCCAAATGTCCATGAGTATGGTTGTGGGCAACGGTAAGGTTATTGGGCATTTTCCTCTCTGTCATTTATCATAACCCCATGAACCTCATGACTTGTATATCATATTCAACATTGTGTAAATGCTGTGACACTCGGGACAGGCTTCCTGTTAAGCTTGTGGTTGTGACAGTGATGGCCATAAGTCTTGCTGAAGATGGGACAGATTAATGAAAACCGTTATTGTCCACAGGATATAGTTGCCTCTACCTTGAAGCTCTCAGTCAACAAGGTCATGTGTCATGTAAGGCGTGTGGGTGGGGCATTTGGAGGAAAGACGGGCAAAACCAGCATCCTGGCAGCCATCACGGCATTCGCCGCCAGCAAGTAAGTGAGAGAAATCTGTTAAACAAGCTGAAAGTAAAATGAAATCTTAATACCAGCACTTGTGATGAGAAAGAATCTAGGCTAAGTTTATATAAGATCACACATTAAAAATCAAAACACAAACAAGATGCCAGCTTATGAAACTTCTTTGTCTTTTGTTGTTTTCTTTTTGTTTGTTTTAAAGATTTTANTTATTATGTATACAGAAGAGGGCACCAGATCTCATTACAGATGGTTGTGAGCCACCATGTGGTTGCTGGGAATTAAACTAGAACCTCTGGAAGAACAGTCAGTGCTCTTAACCTCTGAGCCACCTCTCCAGCCCCTTCTTTGTCTTTTGTTGTCAAGCTATGTAAGAACCAAAATAAGTATCAATCCCTGAAAAATGTGATGAAAGCCATTGTAAAAATATTACAATACTTGGGCTGGGTGGTGGGTACGCACACCTTTAATCCCAGCCCTCAGAAGGCAGAGGAAGGTGGATCTCTGTGAGTTTGAGGCCAGCCTGATCTACAGAGAGTTCCAGGTCAGCCAGGGCTACGCAGAAAAACCCTGTCTCGAAAAACCAAAATAAGTAAATAATAAACAAAAATGAAATATTATAATACTTGGAAAGTCAACAGAAACAGGTCTTGAGTGGGTGGAGTTACTTGTCCCGAGCACTGTGAGTCTGAGCTATATGCTTATAGATCAGATATGTAACCTGCTTATCTCCCAAATCAATCACCCTCCCTCTCCCCACTCCTCCCCGCCATGTGTTTGTCTTTCTTTCTCTCTCTTTCCTCTCGTTCGAATTAAATAGATACTTTTTGTGTTAAGCTTCCATTTATTTACTTCACTGATTTTAAAGGAGGACCTCAAAACCTCACCATAGGAAATTGCCTTTGGAGCCAACACACCCAGAAGTCCTCATATCATGGCGGAATAATAGTTGGCTCACTTGCTTGCTTATTTCCTTCTTCCTTATTTTCTGTCTCAGACATGGTCGTGCAGTCCGCTGCATTCTGGAACGAGGAGAAGACATGTTAATAACTGGAGGCCGCCACCCTTACCTTGGAAAATACAAAGTGAGCAGAAGAACGAGTCGGGGAAGGATTTGTGTTGCAAATAGAACATTCTGTAAATGCAGGTGGCAGCATTTGACTGCTCTGATGTGAGGGGGGAGCACACCAACAGATGCATCTTCGTCAGCGTGTCAACTGCCGCGATGAAACACCATGACCAAGCAACTAGGGAGGAAGGGGTTTATTTCACCCACATTTCCATATTACAGTCCATTATTGAAAGCAATTAGGGCAGAAACTCAAGCAGGGCAGGACCCTGGAGGCAGGAGTCGATGCAGAGGCCATGAAGGAATGGTTTGTTCCCCATGGCTTGCTCAGCCTGCTTTCTTATAGAACCCAGGACCACCAGTCCAGGATGGCCCCACCCACAATGGGCTGGACCCTCCTCCATCAATCACTAATTAAGAAAATGCCCTACAGGCTTGCCTACAGCCCGATCTTATAGAGACATTTCTCAGTTGAAGTTCCCTTCTCTCAGATGACTCTAGCATGTGTCAAATAGATATAAAAACCAGCCAGGACAAAATGGTAGTCTACATACTTCTTATGCTCCAGTTTAATTACCACACGGTTCAGTGAGATTTCCTGCTTCGCTCAGAGATGTCAGTGTGAGAGAAAGTACCAGCTAGAATTGTGCATTGCAGAGTGAATAATTGGAAAGCCTGTGACTGCGTATATGTCCATGAAAGTAGATCTGATAACCGTTCTTTTCACACATAAAAGGTAAAAACAGAATAATTCCTATAACAATAGTGCTCTGTGAAATTGCAATTATTTGCAAATGGTTCCTCATTTTTAATATATCAAGCGTATCTTGAAAAACTGTGACCCAGAAATTCCTAGAAAAGTTTCTATAGTAGAAAATAATTATCTTTTTNTTTTTGCCTTTTAAAAGACTATTTTACATTTTAAAGTTGTCTGACAGCTTTAACAAATAGCCAAAATCTCTCAGGATCTGAAACCTTCATTATGTTATTTCTCATTTAGGTAGCAGCCTTGGAGCCTGCGTAGACTGGGGCGGGAGGACTTTGCTCCAATCACTCAGGGCCTTGCTTCTCCAATGGCACCTTTATCCCTTTGGACTGCACTCTCCAGTGCTGTAACCACTAAGTGCAGACGACTATTTAAATTCACATTTAAATGAACAAAATATGGCTAAACTAAGATGATGTTCTACGGTTGCACTAACAATATTTCAAGTACGCAGTGGCCACCTGTAGGTATTGAGTACCATATTGCACATGTAGACATGGAATATTGCCATCATCCCCGAGGGTTCTACTGGAGCCCTGTACAGGGACTCTGAGTCTTCCACAGAGCCATCTACACAAGGCGACAGGCAAAGGCATACTCATGTGGATGGTATATCAAGTGTCAAACCTGTAAGTTGTGGGCTTGGCTTCTGTCCAGACGTCTTTGAGACTGACTTTGCCACCTAGCTGTGGGGATAGCTAGGAAATGGCGTCTTGTGTGCCCAGATGCCAGCCTAATGGAGGCTAAGAGCCCCTAGAACAACGACTTTAAACTTGACCTCACATGGAACAGTGAGACTGAGTCTATTGTTGATAAGTCACATGCCATAACTGGGTAAGTACTTACAGGAGGCTCACGTGACCGCTGCAGACAGGGTGGCCTGAGACTATGAAGATAGAGCAGGTGGCCGCAGAAGGCGGCATGAATACAGACAGGAAGCAGTTGAGTCCAGACATGGTTGGAGGCTATGGAACAGATGAGCTCCAGAGTATACTGTAGAAAATAGAATAGTATTTGCTGAAAACCTTAGAACTGCATGATGAATAAGGCCACAGAGCACAGCCTGGAGATGGTAAAAGAAAAGATCTGGAAGCAGAGAGCATTCTGGGAAGAAAATGATGATCTCGTTTGTGTTAAGTGTTGGGGGAGAAACGAAAACAGGACACTGAAATAGAAATGCCCTTCACCTAAATGTGCCTTTATTAAAAAGACCGGACCGTAGTTACAGAGGCCGTCTCCATGGCAGTAATGTTAAGTGACAGAGAGTAGTGTGAGGACAGGAAACGAGATTAATGTTTATATAGTCAGACTGATGGTTTATCTAAAGAGCACTTGCTCTGTGTTGATCACGTGCATCTACTTCTGCACATCACCTGATTGATTTCCATTTCAAAGATAGCCAGAGAGCCCACATAGTATACTATTTACTTCTCCTGTGGCTGTGATAAAACACTCTAAAAACAAACTTAAAGGAATAAGGATTTATTTCAATTTGTAGTTGGTTCTGTGCATCACAGAGGAGGTCAAGGCGACAGGAGCTAGAAGCAGCTGCTCCCATTGCGGCGCTCACAGTCAGGAAGAAAGCTGAGAGAACCGTGCTCTGCTACTGGTCTTCTTGGATACAGTCTAGGACCTCAGCCAAGGGAATGGCGCCGCCCACTGTTAGGGTTGGTCTTCCCACTTCAGTTAACCCAAGCAAGATGATCTTTGGATACAGTCTAGGACCTCAGCCAAGGGAATGGCGCCGCCCACTGTTAGGGTTGGTCTTCCCACTTCAGTTAACCCAAGCAAGATGATCGCACCCAGGGATGTCCAGAAACCTGTCTCAAAGCAATTCTAGATCTGTTGAACTGATAACTCTACCACACAGTGTTTTCTAAGCCAGCTCCATATCCAGGAAACAGCTATCAAACCCGACTCCATGAGGCCTTTCCAAAGTCTGACTAAGCAAACTGTATATAGACTTGATCTCTTGAACCAGTATCAACAGTCGCTTCTTCCCCTTCTCCACACCCCCACTCCCAGGCTGGATTCATGAACGATGGGAGAATCTTGGCCCTGGACATGGAACATTATGGCAATGGAGGGAGCTCCCTGGATGAGTCATTGTGGGTAAGCATATTAAAGCATATGTAACATTCTCCAAAGAGTGTTACATAAAATGATTCAACTCAGGAACTAGTCACTCTTTACATAACATTTACTGAAAGTACAGAGACTTTCACTGTAGAATCTCCCAGTTATTCCCTGGAAACCACAAGGGAAGCCCAGAGACCTTGGCCAAGCTTGGGTCTGTGTTTCCTCTCTATGCTTCCCATACCTAGATGTGAGCACTAGACCAAGCTTTCCCAGCTTTGGCCCTGTGGATATTTTCAATTGTGTAACTCTTTCTGAGGCTATCCTGTGCATTGTGAGATCGTCACCAGCATCCTTGGCCTGGAGATGTCATTGGCATGCTACCTCCCAATCTTAGCAGCCAAAACTATTTCCAGACATTGCTAAATATCCACATTTGGTAGAAGGAAGGATTTCTTCTGGTTGAGTATCTGTGCATTAAAACAGATACCAGCACTCCTTTTAAAATTTCTACACTGTCTTATCCAATAAGCCCAATGCTTAGGAGCTATAAACATATCCAAGCCTTCTGGAAATAGTCAAAACTTGAAAAAAATGCATTTGCTTTAAAGTGTGAAAATTAAAGGTAATAATTGAGAAGCATTTAAATCCTTTCAAATTATTTTACAGCAAAATATATTTAACTGGGGTGTCACATCTTTCAGCATTTTTGCTGAGCCGTGAAGAGAGGTGCTGTTTCCAGCCTGGTTTTGTTGTGAGGTGTCTACATGGTAAGACATGTGCAGAGGGCAAGGTCTTCTCACATGCATTCTGGGTTTCTCCAGGTGGTACAATATGGACTTCTGAAGACAGACAATGCTTACAAGTTTCCAAACCTGCGCTGCCGGGGCTGGGTCTGCAAAACCAACCTTCCATCCAACACGGCTTTGCGTGGGTTTGGCTTTCCTCAGTCAGGGCTCATCACCGAAGCCTGTATCGCAGAAGTGGCAGACAAGTGTGGCCTGTCCCCTGAGCAGGTAACCTCCTCTAGTCTCGTGCATGAAAGACGCTGACTGTCTGAGCTGGGAATGCTTGGGCTCATGAGGTTGAAGAATTAGAGAGGCGATCCAGAGAGTAAATGATTTGCCTGAGTTTGCCCAGTCAACTAGTTAAGACAGTTAGGAACCAAGTTTAGTGGTCCTTGTCTTACCCATGCTCCACCTTAAAAAAACTGGGAAGCACTATTTTGTTTTGTTTTGTTTGTTTTTTGTTTTTCGAGACAGGGTTTCTCTGTGTAGCTTTGGCGCCTTTCCTGGAGCTCACTCGGTAGCCCAGGCTGGCCTTGAACTCACAGAGATCCGCCTGCCTCTGCCTCCCGAGTGCTGGGATTAAAGGCATGCGCCACCACCGCCTGGTCTGGGAAGCACTATGAGTTTATGAATTGGATTTTCATCTGGTTAGTGAGAAGTTCCCATTAGTTGAGGTTGTATTATCACTGTGTATTGCTATAACAAAATGTCTGCACATATGTGTGCTTACATACATATGTGTATATATACATACACACATACACACATACACACATACACACACACATACACACACATACACACACACATGCACACACACACACACACACACACACACACACACACACACACACACACGAGGTCTGTTTCACTGACTTCAGATGTCGAAGGCCATGGTGCTGACATTGGCTTTGGTTCTGATGCCTGCACAGCAGTTGACATTGACGGATCTTACCCAGAGGGGTCACATGGCAAGACAAGAGAAAGGTTCGGCAATCAAACTCACTCTTTGCTAGTAACTCAGTCTCACAGGAAGTAACCAGGGTCTCAGGAGAACTACTGAATCACTGGAGAGGACGTCACCTCCCACCTGGCCTCACCTCTGAACTGTTCACCATCTTAATACCACTGTACTGAGACGCTCACCTCAGATGCCTCCATCTTTGTGAGATATAAGTCACATCCAGCAGCGGTGTAACCACCATCACTGCCAAACCCCTTTCCTTGTTTCCCTAACATCTCAGGCAGCTGTCACAGGTTTGTCATTTCAGTCATTAAGCTGCTCAGCCTCAACTTCATTCATTAGTAAGGTAATTCCCTCCCGGGTGCCTCTTCCAACCCTGGGTTCTAGCGTGGAATTTAGGTAGGGAGACATGCTGAGCTGTCTTCCCCTCTTTCAGCCTCCTCGGCACTGGGGCAGGGAAGACAGAGGATGAAA
Source organism: Neotoma lepida (assembly GCA_001675575.1). NCBI lineage: Eukaryota > Metazoa > Chordata > Mammalia > Rodentia > Cricetidae > Neotoma > Neotoma lepida. Next base: position 53,490 of record LZPO01117203.1, read on the forward strand.
AGGAGTACCTGGGAAAACACACACACACACACACACACACACACACATACACACACACACACAGAGACACACATACACACATACTACTGTTCCCAAGCCTACTACCCTCTCTGACATTTTTGCAGACCGACCTAACACAGCTGCCTCTGGCAACCACACCCTTGCCTCCGCCCCCGGAGGCTTGGAGAGCCCAAGCTCTCAGTTTATCTACATTTTCCCCTCTTACTACTTAACTCTATGGCTATAGGTAGGAGCCATCTTCCTTATGTCTCTGAAACTTGTAGGAGTCCTTGTCCCTCTCTTCCTGGCCATCTGACCACAGCCTCTGTCCTTGTCATGTTTGGTAGCAGGAGGGAGAGGGAATTACACAAAGACGTCCCTTCCTGTCGAGAACGGCCTCTTAACATCTACTTTCCCTCTAAATGGCACATGGCATGAAGATCCATGTTCCCTCTCATAGGGGTCTAAGCAATTGCTAGAGGGGTTGCTGGGGAGAGTGTGTTTATAATGGCCTCTATCTGCTCGGAGAGGGAGCGGGCCATAACCGTGAGGGTTTTCTCAACTAGGAATAGAAGGCACTTGGTGTCTTTTGCTCTCAGCTGAGGGGCTTAGTCGCCAGTTCTGGGAAGACAATAATAGTCTACTCAGGGCGTCAGACATCTGGGGATAGAATCTGCTCATTTCTGGTTTCCTGTGTAAGATCTACCAAGACTGAGACAGTCAACACTTCATCATGGATAGTGATAGGAGCTCATGAGCCTTCACCCTCTCTTGAGGGGCTAACGGCTGTTAATGGTTGCTGTCAGCAGGGCATGTAGCTTTCTTCAGTGGTGTAACCACTGGTCAGTTGCCCATATTTCAGAAAATAACCTCCTGCTCATGTCTACACAAACAACCCTAATTATGTATAGTTGTTCATACGCACACAAAATGCACAGGTTGGGGGAGCTTGGGAAGCAGAAAGGTTCCCGTGGGATGGGGAGGCGGAGAGACTAAAGATGGTAATGGGTAATGGAAACAACTAGAAGGCGTTGTACACGTGCACGAATCTCTCCAAGAATTTACAAGGTAATCTCATTTGTTCTTCCTCCTAGCCATCAGTTATGTTTAAACAAATACCCCTGCTGGTTGGCTTTGGGAGTAAGTGGTCCTGTCTCACCATAGCATCTAAATAACCCCGGCTGCATAACCCAGGCACCTTTCAACAGATGCCCACAAATACGAGAACTGAGGGTCAGGAACATCCCTGGACCATACTGAGATACACAGGAATAGAGGCCAAGGATTCCATCCTATAAACTTGCACAAGAAGAGCATAGAAACAAGAGAGTCTAGCATAGTTGATGGGNTTCTGAGTGGAGGATAAGAAAGATGTTGGGCTTTGACAATGGCTTTCACAANTATTAGGAGGAATGTAGGTCGGCCCTTTCAGGATGGGCCGAAGTGGAGGAAGAGGACATTGGGTGGACAAGACTATGTCTTCTGAGTTTCCCCTCACTTCTTAATCTCCTNTCCTTTTGTAGGTTCGAACCATAAATATGTACAAGCAAATCGATAGTACCCACTACAAGCAAGAGATCAGTACCAAGCCCCTCACTGAGTGCTGGAGGGAATGCATGGCCAAGTCTTCCTATTCTCTGAGGAAAACAGCTGTAGGAAAATTCAATGCAGAGAATTCCTGGAAGAAGAGGGGGCTGGCCATAATTCCNCTGAAGTANCCTGTGGGTCTCGGCTCAGTAGCCATGGGACAGGTCAGTTCTTGAAANACAGATGGGAATGTNACCTGGCAGAGGCCTGGGAAATGAAGGTACCGAGGAACTATCCCCCACGGTGGATTAGCCATAGGATGACACTGCCCAATGTCAAACCCCACCTAGGTTGTGCTTAGCAAAGCCTGTATTACTCTGGAACTCGGGAACTTGTCTGCTTACACCCCACCGTGGGTAGAAGCCTTCTTGGTGGGAAGTGGGGGAAGCGTGATTTACTCCTGGCTGGTGCTAAGCAGTTGAGATAACTGCTCAGGGCCCCGGATGTTCATGTGTCCAGTAGGAGACTCCTTCTTCTCCAGCCACTGTGACTTCGTGTTTCTAGACAGGAAGTAGAAATGGGAACTTGTGGGACACTGGGTGCCCTATTTCCTTGCTAGGTAAGGGCCAACTAAACCTGGAAAAGTAAATTAGTTAACTATTTAAACACAAGTTTAGGAGTTGGTTCTCCTCATAACTGTTAAGAGGGAAGACTAGAAACTGTTGCTATAGCTCTTTTAGCTGATTAAATAAGTCTTTGCTTAGCTACTAAACCCCACTTACTGTTTCNGCCTCTGGTTTTGAATGAAACTTGTGTGTACTCACTGGTGAAGGACTGCTGTATTTTNGCTTTCTGTATAGCAGTGAGGGGGACTCCTTATCCAGTTTACTACATATATGTGTGTATATTGTAATACACAGAGATGCATCACTTGGCTGTTCNTCCTCTTCCGGGTGAGTCTCATAGAGGAATAACCAGGGGTGGGTGAGGCTGTGAGATGGGCTTTCATTGGGGCCTATGCTGTGTGTTGAAGGAGCAGAGAAGACCATGAGCGCTGGGTAGGAAGGTCCCTTCCGTCTCTCCATCTTTATCCTTTCACCTAACTGACCCAGCTGAGCTTGGCATCATCTTTAGAACATCTGCATGCATCTTTAAGCAGCACACGGAGGATGGGTACACGTGGTTGCCCTGCTGTAGCCTCTCATTCCTTGCCCGTTTGCACTGGTGAAACTGAACACAGAGAACACAGAACCACTTAGCCATCTGCACAAGATTTACTCAGGNNAGGCNGATAGTCAGGAGGCATGGTTGAGGACAAAGANAAAAGCACAATTATTGAAAGGGAAGAGAGGGAAAAACTCCCCTTGGGAAAATGGTTGTAAGCAGTGAATTTGGGGGGATAAATGTATTGCTACCTAGCTNGCAGCTAGCATGAAGATCAGCCAGGCCATCTGTCCTTGAGCAGACAGAATCACAGAGGAGCAGTCATGGATCCTCTTGAGTCCCGAGTTGGAGGTCGTGGGTCTACCCATGGCCATGGGTAATGGTGGCCACTGTGTAATACTTCCGCCACCACAAAGCAGGCCACTCTCATTCCTCCACCAGAACNTTCTCAAAAGGTGGTTTGAAAACTAATTATCAGTTACCCACTGTGCTATAGGTCTGCCTGAATTTCCTTTCAGGGCTGAGAGGTGACTGAGCAGTTAGGAGCACTTGCTGCTCTTGCAAAGGATGGGGTTCAATTCCCAGAATCTACACTATTTAGCACACAGCTGCCTGTAATTCAGCTTCAGGGGATCCAGCAATCTCTTCTGTCCTCTGTAGGGGTGTGTATGTGTGTGTGTGTATGCATGTGAGTAGCGTGTATGCATGTGTGTGTGTGTATGCATGTGAGTAGTGTGTATGCGTGTGTGTGTGTGTGTGTGTGTGTGTGTGTGTATCTAACACACACAAAAATAAAACAAATCTTTAGATTTTGTCTCACTCTACCCTCAGGCAAACCTACAAAATTTGTATTTTCATTTTCCCGGTGAGAACACTGAAATTCAGGGAGTTTCAAAAACCTGTCCACTGCTCCATGGCTGGTAGACTCTAGGCCAAGACTGACACTGGTGTCCAGGCAGCCCTGGAGATTGTCTTCTCCAANCACCCTTTGATGGAAGTGAGGTGGGAGTCAGCTGACCTGAGGAGAGAGGAGGCAAGGGCCAGCACTGCAGCTTCCTTCTTAGAGCTGTGAAGAAGCCTCTGTGTGGACCCGTGGGTGCCTTAAAGCTTTGCATAGGGCTATGTGGAGGGTTGGGGATCCGCCACACACAGAACACTTGTTGGAAGGTACATCCTGAAAGGCTGTGTTCTGTAGCAAAGCAAATAGAGGAAGGAGCTAGGGATGAGACTCGAGCTTCCCCAACACACACATCCGTACACACACACACACACACACACACACACACACACACACACAATACACACGGAAGCCTGGACTGGTGGGTTTGTCTGTGCTGGCCTTGATCTCATCTCAGTGGTGATTCTGTTTGTCTTCTGGCAGGAGACATGGGGCTAGCAATCTGTTTCTTAAGATGCTTACTAATTAGGGGGTTTAAGGATATGGATAGCTCTAGGAATTCCTCTCTCCCCCATCCCTGGGCAGAGCAACATTTCAGGTTTATGTGCATAGACCCTTTGTTTAAACTGCAAAAAAGTATGCATACGAAGGTTGAAGGGAAGGGGAATAACGGTCTACACACATATTCCCATAGTTGTAGGTCATCGCGCTTGTGAGAGGCAGAGCAAGATTTGACCTGAGCGTACCTAACTCCAGATCCGCGTCTTTATTTCTCATGCACTCACCTACAGATGCTTTCATTTCTAGACTGTGAACCCTGAAGGAGGCAGGTGGCATCTAGTTAACCTCTGGGCTGGTTTTATAGCTGGAGCTTTGTGGAATTATTTTTTGGGAGGCTAACAGTGAGCCATGTGTGTCACTTAACAGAGAAGTTTGCAACGCCACAACGAACAAGTTACTCAGCAGGCTCCGACACAGAGAGGCTGCCCTGGACCTGCAGGCAGTATGCTCTCACCAGCAGGGTCATGCAGTGGAGAACACATGAAATCCAATGTAACTGTAGCTTAGGCACACATACTAAGTTCACCTATGTATCCAACCCACTCTCATTTACNAGAGCAAAGGAGACAAAATACAAAACCTATAAACTTGTGAAATAGGTCGAATCACTGCACTCTTGTGAATTCATGTATCAAATATGTCGAGCACCTAGTACATCTGAGGCATTTTGTCCAATANGAAGGGATGGCTTAGGATCCATCCTTACCAGAGTGTGAAATGTAATAGACCAAAACCCAGAGTGACTGTTCCATCTGGCACCACAGTGCAGGCAGCCAGCTCTGGGCTCTTGGAAGAGGATACCACTCCTTATCTTTTATCTGGGAAGAAATGCCAGGAATGTGAAATGATGCCTCCAAGGGTCATGTAAACAATCTGTAGCATCTCTGCAGGGTCCTTAGGTCTACTGCTATGGCTTGATATTCTAAGACTGTCTGTTTGGGCACTGCGTATCTTTGCCCTCAAATACAGGCTGTCCTATTCTGTCAAGACATCACTAGTTTTCACCTGTTGGCCTGGAAAACAGAGATTGCATTCACTGTCATAAGTGTCTTCCTTGGAATAGTGGTGATTTCAGTTTGTTCACCAGGGTAACACACACCTTCGGATGTTGATAAAGGGGCAGTCCTCCAGGTGTGCTCCACAGGCCACACATGGATGTGAAAGTCCTTCTAGTGGGCAAAGAATTGATCTAGGAAAGCAGTCCTTTGTGGGGGTTCATCTGATAACTGATGTGGAATTCCTGAACTTTGACTTGTGACCAGGGCTGCTTATAAGGAATCTGAGTAATAGAGTCATGGTAGAATTCCAGGTTTATGGAGTAGAAATTACCTTATCACCAGAGTGTCCTATAGATATTATCTTTACAGATCCTAGATTAAGCTAGGCATGGTGGAGAGGAGGAAGGTTTATCGTGGCTCAGGGCACAGTCCATCATAGTGGCAGGAACCTGANACAGATGGTCCCCTGCATCCACATTCAGGAAGCAAGCAGCAATGAGTGATGGCACTTGGCTCACTCTATGCTTTTTATACAGTTAAGGACCACAGCCTTTGGATTGGTGCCACCCACGTTAGGGTGAATTTCCCCACTTCCAGCAACCCAAACTCCTGACTCCTCAGTTAGAATTCCAGAGAGTTCTCTCCTAAATAGTTCTAGGTCCCTTCGAGTTGGCAATCTAGGTAAACAATCACAGGTGACCCAGTGAATTAGACTCCACAGTGAACGATTCCAGCCCAGCAAGACTTGGAAGAAGCCACATGCTCATCAGTGGTAAAATACATTCACTTAGTCTAGCTGCTTCTGAGTGGATGAGCTTTTAATTCTATGCACAGCTTGGTCGCTTCACAGTCAGATGACCACTCCAGAGGTCTACAGTTCTGTGCCAAGATGGTTTAGGTCAGTGGTTCTCGACCTGAGGGTCGAGACCCCCTTTGCGGGTCATATATCAGATATCTTGCATATCAGATATTTACATTACGATTCATAACAGTAGCAAAATTACAGTTAGGAAGTAGCAATGAGATAATTTTATGGTTGGGGGAGTCACTACAACATAAGGAACTGTATTGAAGGGTTGCAACATTAGGCAGGTTGAGAACTGCTGGTTTAGGCTCATTTTGCAACCAAACAATAAATTGGATTAGCATTTTGGGGTGATCACCATGCAGCACTTGCCCTGCTGTTGCCCTGGCTCTGGTTGGGCTATAATATATATACATATATATATGTATGTATGTATGTGTGTGTATATATAGAGAGAAAGAGTGTGGGGGGGGCAGGGCCTGGGGGAGGGGTGGAAAGTGTTTTAGTTGCGGCGACATGTCCTGACATGGGTCAGCGCCTCTTCTGATCCATCTCTTTTCATTCCTTCCTCAGGCAGCTGCCCTGGTTCACATTTATCTCGATGGCTCTGTACTGGTCACTCATGGTGGGATTGAGATGGGGCAGGGTGTCCACACTAAAATAATTCAGGTAAGAATACAAACACTGGATTCTGGTGAGTATGTCCTCACAGATGTGTTCATCTTTCTCTGCCCCCAAATAGAAGGGTAGGATGCTGTAAAATTGACATCTTAAGCATTAAGCTATTAGCAGANACTGGGTAAACAAGTCAGTTTTATTACTGAACGCCAGAAAANCATATGCCAAAAGATGGGTTCGTTTTATTGCTAAAGACAGTCTTGTGTTTGCTTTCTGCTCTCATTTGGATGCATTGACAACTGAATTGTCCTTTTTTGAGTTTTTGCTGGGTGGTGAAAAGATGTGTAAATTCTGANGGATTGTAATGTTTCTTGCCCTTTTTATATTAAGGGCTCTGAACAATCAATAACATCAATCAGATCTCGTATCTCTAGCCAGTGTTTATTAGCAATTCTGTGTTAGGGTCCTTCTATTTTGTCTGATTTTTCTTATTATAAAATTTATTATATAAATTATAAAAATTGCTAACATGTTGCTGGTGTAATTTTGTTCATTGCCACGTTTTTTACAACTAGCCTTACAAAGTATGACCACTGGTTCCTGTCATTGCAAATTTTTCACAGTTGCCAGGTACGGTGTGCCCACCAAAATCCCAGCACTCTGGAGGCTAAGGCGGGAGGATCAAACTCAGCCCAAAGTCGGCCACAGAGTGACACCCTGTCTCGAAACAGACAAGCAAAAGGCATTCTTAACAATCATGGCTTTTAATGGCTGCNTGGGGGATGTATTTGTAATTAACTCTACCCTGGTTATTGAACTANCCAATAGTTCAATAGTTTGACTGTTTCTCAAAATAAACCTATGATCCTCTCAGTGATTGTTTTCTTAAAGTGACTGGCCAGGAGAGGAATTACTGGACCATGGGGTCTGAGTATTGGGAATTACTTGACACATGTTACTAAACTGTTTTCCATGAAGTATCTGTTGTTGCNTTTTGCCCTTACCTAGCACTAAATTTGATGAATTGTTGAAGTAATTAGTAATTTGCCAGGCGAATGAACTCTCAAGTGATGTAATTTAGATTTTTTTTTTTAATTACAGGGATTTGAGATGTGTAGGGATTTGGTTTGTTTGTTTGTTTGTTTGTTTGTTGTTTTTCATGCTGCTAGTACTTGAGAGTTCTCTAGTTCTACTTTTCAGTGAGAGCTCAGTGTTTTCCTTCTTGAGCCAAAGACCTTATGTTGAGAGCCCATGACTCTGTCTGGACGCATTTCCAGAGCCTCCGTTATGGTAGGATACCTGTGTCCTTGGACTAGCTGTGGACAAACNCTATCAAGCACACTGCTAGCCAGAGAGAGATGAATTTGAATAAACTAAAACGATTTTTCTCCAGCACTGAAAGTATAGCCCAAAGCAACCTCTGAGCCCCCTGTTGGCCCTCAGCCCCAGCACCATCCCCCCCCTCTGTGATGCACATATTCCTGGGACCCATGTCCTTCCAGAGAGGTGTTCTTTTCATGCAGTGTGTTCAGAGCTGTGCATGGAAACCAGACAGCTCCTATTAAAGTGATGGCCTCTTTGCTAGAATTTTGCAAAATATGGTGGTGAGAATAGCCTGACAGTGTTGATCTTATTAAGATGTGGATGAAGCTTTCCCCCCTGCATTACCCTGGAGCTTTTTCCTGATGTTATTTCACATGAGAAAAATCAGCAGAAAAGAAAATGTGTTTAAAACTTGGAGTCCAGACTAGCTACCAGGNTTTTAGAAGAGAGGGGTTTTTGTACCTGAAGGAGTTCATGGTTCTGCTTCTTCATCCCTGTCATGCATACAAGGGCTGCACACATGTGCTATGCCAGCCAGGCATGTGCACAGGTCCACAACTAACCAAATTATCTGAAAAGAAACTTACGTTCAAAATTCTAGGTGGTCAGCCGTGAGTTAAGGATGCCGATGTCCGATGTCCACCTGCGTGGGACAAGCACAGAAACCGTCCCCAACACAAATGCCTCTGGAGGGTCTGTGACAGCAGACTTCAATGGACTAGCAGTGAAGGTAAAGCCCGCTAAAGTGACATTCGTTAACCTTTCGGGGCCAAATCCATAGCTAGAGATCAGACGAGAAGAGTCGTTCCTCTCTCGTGTCTCCTCAGTTCAGGACAGGGCAGGCGCACAGACCCAGCAGGTGACTCAGCAAGCACCCCGCAGTTCTGTGCCTGCTACTTCCCTGGTCAGCAGGTCCTCTTAATTCCATCCCAAACACCCTAGTATCTTCCCCCTTCTGTGTTTAGTCAGACTCCTACCTCTCACCAGGACCTTTGGGTGACGCCCTCTCTGCATCCCAACTTCATCGCCTTTCACTCTGGCTTCTTGAAACCCAAACAAATGTGCCTAGAAAATTAATGCTTTGCAACCAGTGTTTGGTGGTGTGCANTAGTCCCACTGTTAATTGTCGACCTGTGTAGTGTGTAAGGCAATTGCCTTTCAGACAAGTACAGGTCTGCCAGGCTCACGCATACAAACATCCCTGCATGAAGTCTTTCGTGTCATCCGCTATTGCGTTAATTTCCTGTTTCTTTGTTCCCATGTACCTCTGAGTAACTGAGGATGACATATCATGTTGTTTTGATATTGATGTTCTCATGACATTATTAGAATTGTAACTTAAAATCGCCTACAGGATGCCTGCCAGAACCTCCTAAAACGCCTTGAACCCATCATCAACCAGAATCCTCACGGGACGTGGAAGGACTGGGTGAGACTCACTGGTTCTCTGGGTTTTGTCATAGCAACTAACAGAGAGGAGAGGGGAGCGAAGTAAGTGTGGACTGTGTTTAGGGAAAGGGTAATTCAAAGGCACTGTCACTGCATAATGACAACTAAAAGGCCCCTCTGCACGTGGCACATGGAGATCCATGTGCGGTGAGAGTAGTGTCCNCGGGTATGTTTCTATTACAGAGAAAGATGGCGTCCACGCTACATCTCCTGCCCTAAGCTACAGTCAATGAATGTCATGCTGTGGAACGTAGGTGCTTTCTGGATAATAGTTATGTGTTCTTCTCCTTGGATTCACTCTTCCAAAAAAAAAAAATGGTGACATCATTCTGTAAAGCTCAGGTAGACACTCATTTAGAGATGGGAAACCAGAGGCTGGAGAGATGGCTCAGAGGACTTGCTCTTCCAAAAGACCTGGATTCAATTCCCAGCACCTACATGGTAGCTCACAACTGTCTGTAACTCCAGTTCCAAGGGATCTGATACCCTTTTCCAGTCTCTGCATGCATGTGATACACAGTCACACATGCAGGCAAAACATCCATATCCATAAGAATAAACTAAAGTACAATAAAAAATAAATAAAAAACCCATAGGAAACCAAGCATGGGGTACGTTCCATACAAGTCATAGACACCAGTGGACTAGAAACATTCACCTGCTTCCTGATACACTGGCAGTCTAGTTGGAGAAGACACACATTCTATCGTCAACGAGCTAACTTTTCAAAATCGCTGGTTGTTAAGTGTTAGATGACGTGGAGCATACATTCATAAACCCCTGGCGTAGCTGGCATGCTGACTGCCCTAGATTATTAGTTCTACAATATCAAAGCACAGGTTTGGCTAAGTGTTGTGTAGAGTTCTGCTTGGAAAGATTCCAGGGCTGAGGTTGCTCTGTATGAGCATGTATGTTTAGAATGCTGGTGGCTGGATTCAGTCACCTGTATCTCACCCAAAAGCCCCTGGTGTTTCATAAAGACTCATTATGTAATTAATAATTATAGAATAAACTGGGTGGTGGTGGTACACTCCTTCAATCCCAGCACTTGGGAGGCAGAGTCAGGCTGATCTCTGAGTTCAAGGCCAGCCTGGTCTATAAAGTGAGATCCAGGACAGTCATGGCTACTCAGAGAAACCCTGTCTCAAAAAACCATCATCATCATCATCATCATCATCANNATTATTATTATTATTATTATTATTATGGAATATGAAACTTCTAAATCTGTTCTGGACATCATTGTTTTTCCCATGCCTAGTGTTGCCTGAGCCCAGAGAGGTTGCAAATGGCTGTCTGGAGAAAATTGCATCCAGATGTAATTCACGCACACCCCTCCTTCTCCATCTATTGCAAGATGCTGTCATTGAGCCTGAATTCTTCCTTCATGCTGCATCTTTCACCAGCTCTTTTGAGTCTTTTAACCCAACGTTTGTTTTTCTGTTTAGTAGTCAACCATATGTACTTGCAGAAACAGGAGACCATTGGATGTAATGGGCACAATTTAGCAAAATCTCTCCACTCAACTGAAACTGTTATAGATACGCAAGATAAAATTAAACATCCAACCATTGTGTCCAAAAATTGGCCCTGTTAATAGCCTAAGTCTTTCCAGACGACTGAATGGATCTCTTCATAAGCAGGACCTGGGTGGCCATTATAGTTCAGTTTATGGGCATAACATATCATGGCAGACATTTATTAAAACCAAATGCATTGGTCAAATGCTGCTACTACACACAGCGAGCCACAACTGCTTATGTAGATGGAGACTGGTGACAGGAAATGTTCATTTTGGGCTTTCCTTGTTATTGCTATACTTAACACATGATACAGCTAAAACTCGACGCCTGAGCTATTCTCTCGGGAATCCTTACTATATCATGTTCTGTTCATCCCTCACAGGCACAGACTGCTTTTGACCAGAGCATCAGTCTCTCAGCTGTTGGATATTTCAGGTAAAATTGTCCCTTCAATCAAATGTCATGGAAAATAGCAGTATGAACTTGAGGAAGAATTTCAGTTCTATTGGCAATTTTGGCCCCCAACCTGACTCACTACCTTCAGTTAGCCTGCTGTTAGAAGAAACATTTATCTGCCAGTTCATCCAAGTATCCAAAGATCTTTTCTGGAGAAAATGGTTTACACAGGTGAACTTGAATTGAGTACTGTTTTGGATCCTACTGTGGCCATGATGTGGCTTTTTGGGAATTGGTGCTTGTAATCCACAGCCGCGGCTTTCTGCTGAAAATGTAATTTATCCCTAAAGTTAAGAAACAAGAGTAGGGGTGAAAGTTAAGCCAAAAATAAGATAGGCACCTCCTGCATTGGCAGGGACAGAGAGAGAGAGAGAGAGAGAGACAGAGACAGAGACAGAGACAGAGACAGAGACAGAGACAGACAGAGAGAACTAACTGTGGAGCCCCGAGAACCACAACCTCTAGGAAACCATTTGTTGAATGTTTTCATGGAGAGTGAATGCCAAGACAGGGCAGGGTCTTAGCTCATGTTCTCACTTTGCCTGGGACTCCAACTGGCTATCAGGAATAGACACTGCAAGGGTTCTTCATGGCCAACTCCAGGCTTGGGAGAGAGGGAAGAGAGAAGAGAGGACTTAGCTGGCGTAGACCTCTTTTATCCTTGACATTCACCTGGAGTTCTTACTGAAGAGTGAGGGATGGAGCAAGCATAGAGCCTGGTGGTAGTGCCAGCTAATGGGAGCCGGCGGGCCTGATTCCTTACAGAGAACACTGAATCTTGGAGCCAGAGAGAGAAAAGGCAGGCATATAAGCCCCTTTAAAACAGTGTCTGGCTTAAGATGCAGGTTGAACCCCAATCTGATGACCATAGATGAGGCGTTTATTGGACACATTTATTGGGCATGTGTTACGTGCCTCCTTATCCCTGCACACATGTGCTCTTGTGAGTGGCACAGCTCCCTTTGGGCTGGTTTAATCGCCATCGTCTGTGACGGTAGGACTTGATCACCTAACAGTGCTCCTCCACAATTACGTTTCTTTCAGGGGTTATGAGGCGGACATGGACTGGGAGAAAGGGGAAGGTCATCCCTTCGAGTATTTTGTGTATGGAGCTGCCTGCACAGAGGTTGAGATTGATTGCCTGACTGGGGATCATAAGGTCAGTGCCACCTGGGAGTGTCTTCTGACTACTTGTGAGGTGCTTAAACTCCACACAAGCTCCTACTGGATGGAAGTTAGCTGTGTGGTGGCAGCACCATTCATTTGCCCTGAGGCGGGGGGTCTCTCTATATTACTAGAAGAAACTCATCAGTTGCCTTAGTGTATAATGTCTCCTGTGGAAAACAATAGTCCTTCTTCTTAGGTGTTTTCTTTTTTCACTTTTAACTGGAAATAGGAAAGAAACCACTTCAAAACATCCTGATGAGGGCTTCCGTGTAGACTGTTGTCCCAACTAGCAATCCTGACCCCTTATGAGAAGTGTCTTAGTGTGATATTCTTGAAGGACACCATGGGTATCCATAGCTTTTTAACAAGGACCAAGGGCCACCTCAGGACCCATCCAGGCCCTCTCCTTGCATAGCTGAAGTGTCATCTTATACTTTTGGGGGCAGGGTGTAGATTCACACTCATGTACACACACACATCAGTTTCAAGGACTCAGCCTCCTTTCCTGTACCTTGAGTGGTAAAGAAAATACTCATTGGCCGTTATATAATAAACGATCACAGATACATCAAATGTGATCACAGTAGCCTTCACAAATGTCATGTTTCTAAGCTACTAGTTTATTGACAATCTGCACCCAAACATACCCAGGAGAAAGCCCCAGCTTTGATATTTCCAAATACCTTCTGTATATGTGTCCTTAGATAGTTATGTATCATTTTTCATTTAATGTTTTTAGCATATATTTTTAAAGCATAGTCAGCCTTTGAAATTATATATACCCTTATTGAGTCTCCCTGCTAGGATATCTTACTTGTCTCTTTGGGGCAATTTGGGACTGAGGCAAAGGACTATAGTCCAAGCATGACTCTTGGGTGAGAGTAGCTGTTCCACACTGTGCTGAGAGTTCTCCCATGCTAACTAATTTCTGAATCCCTTTGCTCTCAAATAAAAAGTTGGTGGAAACATACCTGTTTAGATTCTCCTATGTCTTGGCCTTGTTAAGAACTAAGAACTGTAATAATTAACCTGGTGTCAGTTCAGGGTTTTGTTCTCCTTTGTTTTGGTGTAATTGGACCTTTCTTGACCCATTTATGCTTTTGATGCAGGGACCTAAGCTGCTAGACACTCATAGTTACCAAAGATAGACCTGGGACAGTGGCTCTGAGGTTGTCTCACAATTAGAGACATAGGCTGTTGTGCACAGCAGAAGCAAGCTTTACAACGAGAATTACAGCACAGTGGGGAACTAAGGGAAAGTGAGAGGCTCTTCAGAGTGGAGGGGTTTCCAAGAGGGAAAAGGCCAGGAAACTTCCTTGGNTGGAGGTTTTAACAAGGCCATGGAGACTGGAGAGATGGCTCAGCGATTAAGAGCATTGGCTTTTCTTCCAGAGGTCTTGAGTTCAATTCCCAGCAACCACATGGTGGCTCACAACCATCTGTAATGAGATCTGGAGCCCTCTTCTGGCCTGTGTACATAATAAATAAAATAAATCTTTAAAAAAAAAACAAGGCCATGGTAGAAACTGGAGGAAGTCTGGGTAACTGCTATGAGATTATTAGCTCTCTAGGAGTATCATAGGCTGAGCCAATGGAAGGCTATCATACTGTCAATGTCCCTCTAGCCCAACTAGGCAGATGTTCATGTGCTGCCCACCCACTTAGGGTAGCTGAAGGCCCCACCCACCTCTGTCCATCTCTGACACATGCTTTTTAGCTACTGGTCTTGGCTTTCTGCTAGCTGTCATCCCTGACTGGCATTGCCGTGGCCAACCTTACAGATATCTTGCTGGGAGTTAATTAGACTGTGTTCCGTTCACTTATATTTCCATGGCCAGCTTGCAGCTCTTCCACAACAGAGAGCTAAGTCTCCTACTGCCACCCAGACTGTAGCTGCATTTTTCCTTGGTTACCTAATATTGAGCTCCCTACTGTGGAGTGGTCTGGGATAGTCTCCTGGGTAGAGATTCCATGTGAGAAGCCATCCTTACAACTTAGTCTATTACAGTCAGCTGCATTAGGCATAGGGATATGTGGAAGGAGAGAGGTGCTTTACCTGTGCTCCTCGAGGGCTTTGGGTGAAGGGCTGGAGAGTAGGCAGCGAGCCTGCCATCACCAGCCCAATGTCCTGCCCCTCCTCTGTCTATTTAGCTTGGTTATCTCATCCTCAACTAGAAACCCTCTTACTCAGCATCCTCAGTGTTACAGACATCACTGTTATCAATCCTCCATCATCCTTTTAACCCAGCCTCTGTTCTCACAGCAATTACATGGATCCTTCCCCTTGTTGCCTATAGAGATAGCTCTTGCATCAGTATGAACTTTCAAGATATGTCTTGTAGTGTGTTTGAACAGTCTTAAGAGATGTGCAGTTTTGATAGCTCAGAGTAGGCACCACCCATAGACAAAAGGCCAGCATGTGACAGCCCTACCAGAAGTTGTAGTTGTTTTGTTTTTGTTTTTTTTTTAACTCTCTGGGGGCCCACCATCCAGCTTCCAAATAAAATGGAGACTTATTCTTATTTATAAATGCCTGGTCTTAGCTTGGCTTGTTTCTAGCCAGCTTTTCTAACTTAAATTATTCTGTTTCTCTTTAACTATGTTTTGCCTCTGGGATTTTTACCTTTCTTTATTCTGTGTTTATCTTTCTTTCCTTCTTACTCCATGGCTGGCTGTGTTGCTGAGTGGCTGGCACCTGGCATCCTCCTCTCCTCTCCTTCTTTTCTCGATCCTCACTCTCTTCCCTAGATTTCTCCTCCTATTTATTCTCTCTGCCTGCCAGTCCTGCATATCTCTCTCCTGCCTTGCTATTGGCCGTTCAGCTCTTTATTAAACCATCAGGTGTTTTAGGCAGGCAAAGTAACACAGCATTACAGAGTTAAACAAATGCAACATAAAAGAATGCAACACATCTTTGCATCATTAAACAAATATTCCACAGCATATGAATGCAACACATCTTAAACTAAGATTCAGCAACAAGAAGTCCTCCCTGGAGGCCTGTTTCCTAGCCACTCTCATGTTGGTAAAACTGCCTGAAAATTTTCCAGATTTTGAACCTACATCTATACATTAGCTACCTATTGCCATATAACAAATTGCCCCCAAATTAGCAACTGGAAATAGCAAATGTTTATTGGTTCACACCACCTCTGAGGGCCAAGCATCTGGGTCAATGTAGTTTATCTAGGTAACTCTAACTCAGGATTTCTCATGAGGCTATGGTCAGGCATTTGGTGGGGGCTACAGTCATCAAATCTGCTGCTAAGCTCCATCGCATTGTAGTTAATGGGAGGCTGTGGTTTCTCCACAGCCGTTAGCCAATTGTCTCCTTTCCTTGAATGATCTTTGTCCACTTAGCATCCCAAGGACATAGTAGCTGACTTCCTGGAGATGTCCAGGCCCCAAAGAAAGTTGAAAACACAAACACGTTGGAGGACACCTGAAACAGAAGCCATAGTCCTTTCTAATCTTGTTTCAGAGTGGTGTGCTGCTGTTTCTGCTGTGGCCTAGTGGTCACAATGACTGGCTTTGACAGAGATTGGTAGGAGGGGCATGCCCAGGCTGTGAATACCAAATGGAGGAATTCATTAGGCGCCCTCTTGGAAGTAGGCTACCACAGCCCAGACCTACTCTACAGTCCCATCCCAATACAGTGAAGGAGAGCCATTAGCCCACGTCTTCGAAAAGTAGAACTTTCACTAGTGTTAGACTTTAGAGCGCCCCTCTTCATCTCCCATGGAGGCTGCTTGTCTCCTAGAAGAACCGTCCGGCTAACTAGTATCAAAGAGGACTTTTCAATTCGTTGTGTCTTTCGATAAAGAAAGGTAATTACCTGAACTTTTATTGCAGTCAGACATTCTGGATCATTATCTAATTTTCTGCAGAAAATTGTTAGTTGCAAGTCCGAGATCAAATAAGAAAACCTGTGTGTTTTCTTTTTCTTTCTTTCTTTCTTTCTTTCTTTCTTTCTTTCTTTCTTTCTTTCTTTCTTTTCTTTTCTTTTCTTTTTCTTTCTTTCTTTCTTTCTTTTCTTTTCTTTTCTTTTTCTTTCTTTCTTTCTTTCTTTTTTTTCAAGACAGGATTTCTCTGTGTGAGAGCCCTGGCTGTCCTGGAACTCGCTTTGTAGACCAGGCTGGCCTCAAACTCACAGAGATTTACCTGCCTCTGGGATTAAAGGTGTGCGCCACCACAGCCTGGCTGTGCATTTTCTTTGCTCCTTAACGATCATCAATAGAGTCTGTTAGCATGGTAGAAACCATCATTCATGCCAAAGAATCTATAGACTTGGAGGACAGAAGTGTTACCACACACAGGCAGGGCCTGCTATTCTCCGTACTTTTAGGTTATCAGAAAGTAAGTCATAAGGGTGGATTTGTTTTTTTCCCCACTGGCAAAATGCAAGCTGACACTTCCTGAACTCTATGGTTCAGTAAAGGTCACTGAGCTGGATAGACTCCATGTATTAGCTTGGATAGTAGCCATATAGTTTTGCAACAGGGGTTTTGAAGGCCAAAGATACTGGCTTTTGTTGTTTCACTGTTTGTTGGGGTAGATTAAATCTAGTCTCTTGCATCAGGCAGCTGGAAGCTAATCAAAAGCAAATAAATTTTTTTATTTCCTTAGAAAACAAATAGTGCTTAACCTGGGGTTAAGAGTATTTGTGTGGGGGCTGGAGAGATGGTTCAGTGGTTAAGAGCACTGGCTGTTCTTGCAGAGGATCCAGCTTCGGTCCCTAGGACCCACATGATGGCCTACAACCATCCGTAACTCCAGTTTCATGTGATATGGCACTCTTCTGGCCTCCGTGGGCACCAAACATGCACAGAGTGGTATGCACACTGTAATATGAAAGGAAAGGTATCAGCTCAGCACACCCCCAAGACCAAGTTCTCAGCACAGAGGAGATTTGTTTGTCCCAGAGAGACAGAGGGCAGGGAATAAGATACAAAGACGGGAAGCAGAGGATGAGGGAGAAGGGGAAGGGAACAAGGGAGAGGGGAAGGGGTATTTGTCCCAGAGGACAAAGGGCTGCCTCTGGATAGAGGGGAGACAGGCGTGGCTCAAAGGCAAATGGTGGTTTGTAAATGTACAAAGGGAAACCCGTGTTAGGATGGGGTGTTAATTACGTGAGCCAATGGAGGATTTTGATTGTTGGACTTCAATAGTTTGACAGCTGGACCTTGGTAGTAGGAGGAAGTGGTCAAAAAAAGGAATAGACCTTGGTGGCTAGGTTTAGTAATATAATCTAACGGTTTTTAGCAAGGCAGAGGGAATCAAGGAGAAGGGCAAGGCCTGCCAGAGCCATGAAGGCCACACTCAAGCTAGCCAGAGTCTCCTCACATACATGTAGGTAAACACTCATCAGCATAAAATAAAAAATAAATCTTTTTTTTTAAAGCAATGCAGAATGGGGCTGGAAATGGAGCTCAACTGGTGGAGTATTTGCCTAGGATATCTGAGACCTTGGGTTCTATCCTTAACACCACATAGGCCAGGCATGGTGGCGCATGCCTTGAATCAATGGGGAGGTGGAGGCAGGAGAATCTGAAGCTAAAGGTCGTCCTTGGCTACATATCACATTCAAAGCCAACCTGGGCTACATGAGACCCTATGTCAAAAACAAAAGTTTTTAGGTAATAAACTTTGTCACATAAAAGTCTTTGTTGCTTCAGGAAACAATATGGTAGGCCCAAAGAAAGACTTTATCCCATACCTGGCAGGAGACATTTCTCAGTTTCTTCTCTATGAGTTAAATGCATTATTATTATTTTTTTTTGCTAGACTATCAGAACAGACATTGTAATGGACGTTGGCCACAGCATAAACCCAGCCCTTGACATAGGCCAGGTACGTGTAACTATTTTGCCTTGTTTCCTGTTCGTGGGGCAAAAACTTCTGTGAGGTCTGAAGAGGAAATGTCCACTTGCTGGTCACCTGAGAACCTTACCCTAGTGTGCTGTGGGTCTGTCCGAGGTCAGTCAGTGAAGGCTTTCATCCGACTCATTAGTGGAAAACATGACGGTATGTGGGCAGGCCCTATGAGGACTCCTCTAGAGTATCATTCCAATGGCTAAGCCAAGACTAGAACCGAGTCCTCTGACTTGGGATATCTAGAAATGTTTTTAGGGGCTGGAGAGATGGCTTAGCGGTTAAAAGGACTGACTTGACTGCTCTCCCAGAGGTCCTGAGTTCAATTCCCAGCAACCACATGGTGGCTCACAACCATCTATAATGAGATCTGGTGCCCTCTTCTGGCATGCAGGGAGAATGTTGTATACATAATAAATAAATAAATCTTTAAAACAAAAAAAAAAGAAATGTTTTTAGATGGATTCCTGGTGACACTCTCTGATTCACGCTGGAAGGCCCTTTGAACCGCAGTTCTCAGGTCAGACAAGCAGCGTGCAGTTGAAATGCTCCTGAGTGTATTGCCTCGTAGGTAGTAATTCCTTCTTTTCTCTCAGGTTGAAGGTGCATTTACTCAAGGAGTGGGACTCTACACGATAGAGGAGCTGAGTTACTCTCCTCAGGGCGTTCTGTACAGCCGAGGCCCAAGCCAGTACAAAATCCCTGCCATTTGTGACATCCCCACAGAGATGCACATTTCTTTCTTGCCCCCAACTGAACACTCGAACACCCTGTATTCATCTAAGGTAAGCTGTGCTCGATGGATGGCTAAGTCCGTGCTTATTTGATATCTGTAGGGTGGAGAGACACTGGTCTGCTTGGTTGTTTGATGTCTTTACTGAGGTTACAGGAGTCCTTATTGAACATTTTAATCATAAAGTAACTTAATGGCGTGGTAAAATGCTTCAAATATTCCCAATCTGCCTAACATGAACTATCAGATTCCATATGACTTTGTATAATAATCATCTTCATACCTATATGTGCTTGCTCCGTTTGAAATCATTTTCTTAAGCTAGAATCCTAAGTATAAGAATATTAAGACCAGTGGTTAAATTACTTTTTCAATAACAATTTTCTTATGGTGGGCTACAAGTTATATATATATATATATATATATATATATATATATATATAAAATTAGCATATACTGCATCTATGTACATATACAAGTAATCATGTACATTCAGAGAGGGAGGGGCAGTTTGTGTCATAACCTACATGGCTCATTTCTCTCAAGGGTCTGGGAGAGTCTGGGGTGTTCCTGGGATGTTCGGTATTTTTTGCCATCCGTGACGCAGTGAGTGCAGCAAGACAGGAGAGAGGCATCTCCGGACCATTGAGGCTCAATAGTCCACTGACTCCAGAGAAGATCCGAATGGCCTGTGAAGATAAATTCACAAAAATGGTATGTTACACTCAAGAGAAATAACATAAAGTTCTTCATTTCTGTCCCCTGGCTTTATGGCTAAGTTTCTTTAACCCGCTGCTGTGGTTTTTTCATGGATGAAGAGATGGCAGGAACTCCTTAGGGCACATGAGAGGGACGGAATGGCTCTTGGCCTTGTGCCCCTTGGTTGTGTCTTTTCATCAGCCTTTGTTGGTCTCCTGTGTGCTCAGGTCCTTATCACTTGAGGGGAACAGAAGGTTCATTCTCTCAGATTTGTTTCCCCTGAGTCAGGCTGAGTTCAGGGGCTGCGGCCTGAACCCAGGACACCCAGCCAAGAATCAAGGTCACTCTGCAATATCCCCACTGTCACTCATGCAGGCACTGGCAGTGTGATGGACAGAACCCTCCTACGGTACCGTTCCCGCTGAGCACACGCTCTGGTCCTCTGTGCGTCTATACAGCAGCATGATTGGTGTTTTTTGATTGTAAAGGAAGCCATGCCACCCAGTTACCTCTCTAGCTACAAGACAAGTTTCCTTCTCTTATGGGGGGGTGTCCCTCCTACACTCCATCCATGCAGGCTCTGCATAGTATCCTGGACCCCACACTAGGGAAACAGACACTGACTTCATGTTTCCTTAGTCCCTGTCCACGTGGAGTTGAAAGCTCTCTGTCCCTCCTCTAGACCCTCTCCGAGGTGCCTCTATATATCCCGTGGTGTTATTCTCTGATCTCTCATCGGCCCCATTGCCTGTGGTGGTTTTCGCCTTCACAATCTTCTGTTTTGTTTTTTGTTGTTTTTTTTTTTTTTAACCTAAGTCACAAGCATGTTCCTAGGTTATAAACATCCAAATTTGCTCTTTCCTGCCAGATTCCAAGAGATAAACCTGGATCCTATGTTCCCTGGAACATACTTGTGTGAGTCAAATGCGAGCCTCTGGAGGGGCTGGGTCAACTCCTCTGCAGAATGCACTTCCCGGCCACTCTGCTCTAAGATGCTAACTACGAAAGCCAGATTTTCACAGCCCAGAATCATCCACAGCATTGCTTTACACAAAGTTTCACTGCAGACATATCTAAGCAATTACAAATCATATTTTAAGTTGCACAAATATTAAATTGTTTCCTCTGAGCTGTTTCATTCACTCATTCATCATTCTGTCCTTTGGATCCATCTGTCCAGCTAAATATGACCACTTGTCTGTGGCTCGCGTTTGGTTTGTATGCACCAGCAAAAGTTATACTATCTAGTAAATGACGATTTTATAAATAATTTCTTTCCTGTTGTGAACTGTAAATTATTTTTTTTCCGTTTGTCCCTGAGAGCCGTCATTCCACTTTCCTTATCATGACAGATACGGGCCGCATATCTAAAGAGTCTCTGGGACCACTGGGGTCAGGAGGAGAGAGATAAATGAACTTCATCAGAACTACAAAGGTGGCAACAGCATTCCTACCACTCAGGAGAGTGAGGCAGGAGGGCCTAGAGTTCAAGGCCAGCCTGGGCTACATAGCAAGACTCTGTCCCAACAAAATAAGGGCTAAGGATATAGTTCGTGATAGAGTGCTTGTCCAACATGTTCAGGGCCCTTGGTTCATTTCCAGCACAGGAGAGAGAGAGAGAGAGAGAGAGAGAGAGAGAGAGAGAGAGAGAGAGCCACAGAACCAGAGAAGATATTTGCAAATATACGACAAAAGTCTTGTGTACAAAACACTTACAACTTAGTAGTTAAAGAACAAATGACTCTTCAGTTTGTTTTTTTAATGGACTGATAAAGCGAATAGACAGAGATGTTTAAATGACCAATCAGCACATAAGAAGATGCTCAGCCTTGTTTTTCCTTGAGAAATGTCCGTCAAAGCTGTAGTGAGATGCCATTCACATACACTATGACAGCTGTGGTTGAAACGATGGACAATGGCAGGTGTTAGCAGGACATGGAGAAACTAGAGGCTCTGCCCATTGCTGAGGGATGGACATGCTGTAGCCACAGGAGAATGGTCGGGCAGGTAAAAAGTTAAACTGAATTCCACATGATTATTATAGATTTAAAACATGTTCACAGAAAGATCTACATACACTCAGAGCATTGTTCACAATACCCAAAAGGTAGGAAAATGTTCCACCAACTGATAACGTTTAATTAATAAAATGCAGTACAATTCCAAAAGTGAATTCATCCAATCCTTCAAAGGAACAAAGTACTGATATACACTACAGCACATGTGAATTTTGAAAGCATTATATAAATGAAAGAAAATAGACAAAAAAGTGGCATATACATCCCATCTATGCAAAAGGTCTCAAATTGGGAAGTTGTCCAAGATGAAGTGGATGAGTGGCTGCTAGGGCCTGAGGGGACAGAGGAGCTGGAAGTGACTGCTCACAGACATGGGGTTTCCATTGGTGGTGATTTATGTGTGAAAATCGACTGAATCATATACTTTGTTCAAGTTTGCCATCTGTTACTATTATAAATACCATGAGCAGAAGCAACTTGGGAGGAGAGGGTTTATTTGACTTGCATGTCCCGATCACAGTTGATCATTAAGGGAGTAAGGGCCAAGAACTCAAGCTGGAACAGAGGCAGAAGCCATGGAGGAGTGCTGCTTCCTGGCTTGCCCTCCACGGCTTACTCAGCCTGCTTTCTTAATCACCCCAGGGACACCTGCACAGGAGTGGCACTGCCAGAGTGGACTACGTCAATCATCAATCAAGAGTATGCCCCACGTGCTTGCCTCCAGGCCAATCTGATGGAGGCATTTTCTCAGTTGTGGTCCCCTCTTCCCTGATGATGCTAGCCTCTGTCAAATTGACAAAACTAACCAGCACAGACCCTAAAGGGATCAATTTGTAAGTTTGTAGATTTTATCTCAGACATTTCTCAAAGCATCTGTGGAGACAAACAGACCACCTGAGGGAGTTGTGACTGGTAGCCTGCAGAGCCACGGGACAGGGACTTGACCTTTTCATCTCAATGAATATAGCACACAGAAGTAGCATGAGGCGTCCTTCAACTTTAAAGGGTCTCACTGAAGCCCGTCTTGTCAGATGGTGGGAGAACAGGGTAGAAAAGCGGGGAGGGTTCTCTGCTTTCCCTCCATCTCCCTGGCAGCTGCCTCCCTTTTGGCCCTTTGCTGGCTTCTCCTGCAACCCCTCCCTACAAGGGTGGGCTTCCTGTGGTTGATCTTTCTTTCTCCTCACCCCACACCCTGTTGCTGGCCGTGACCATTACTCCGTGGTTAGAAATGAGTCTATGGCTGAAGCTCTGACCCTGAAAACAGTGAGTGCTCTTGTGGTGACAAGGAGGACATCCAGACAAGGTCCTTTGATGCTGGCTGACCTGGAACTCGTTGTATATACCAGACAGATCTCAAACTCATGGAGATTCTTCTGCCTTTGCCCACTAAGTGCTGGCATCGCAAGCTCATGCCACCACTTGCTCCAAGTCTTGCTTTTGATTGTGCCTTGGACTCTCAGACCCCCAGGCCTCATGTGTCCCAAACAGATTTCCTAATAAGTATAACGGTCTCTGAATTGCTTAGCCAGAAACAGAAGATGATCTCAGAACTGTCCAATTTGTGAACACATCTATGCAGGCACGACAGCCTGTCAGTCCCCCTTCAGAGACGGTTCTTAAATGACCTCTCACTGTTTTTTCTGCTGCTGTTACTGCAAGGCACCTGCAGTAGTCTCTGACTATTACAATAATCGCCTCTTGTTATTCTTGCATTCATTTTTGCTTCCCTTCCAAATTGTTCTCCACACTGAAATCAAAGTTTTATATTCATTTATGAATACATATCTCCATGCATTCTGCACACATACATAAACACACATGTACGTGCTACGCTCTTGCCTAACAACCTCCAATGGCATCCTAGTCACTTCATCAGGATCTTATCCTGAACCCCGAAGGTGCATATGTATACTGTGTGAGTTAGCCCTTGTCTATCTGCCCAACCTTGTCTCAGGATCCCCTGTTCTGTCACGGATCCCCCCACCCTGTCCCTCACTTTGGAGCTCCTGCCTCTTTCCTCGGCCTGGAAAATACTCTCACTTCCACCCCCTCTTGTCTCTGCCGCTCTGCAGTGTTTCTTGTTAGAATGCAGGTCATGAGGCGTGCAAGCCCAGAGGCAGGGAGAAGGATGGAAGCAGAGTACAGCGGAGTGAAAGGGGGAAGCAGGCATGTGAGCAAGTGCCCAGCCCCCAGTTATACATCACTCCGTGTTAGCTTCCCTCCCTGAGCTCACGCCTCAGCTCGCACCCCGCCATGGAGCAGGATGGAATATCCCTGGTGATAGAGTGATGAAAACAGAGAGACGGAGCTTGGCTCACAGGTTGGTTGGCACCCGATGTAGGTTCGGATGATGGGATGGAAAGTATGCATTGCAGTCTCTCTGGCAGTTGGTGAGGGACGCATTTTCCCAGTGGACAGAGTTAGATAGTGCACTGGTTATCGCCTTCTCCTAGAAAATGCAAATGTCCCACGGATAGAATAACCGTAGGGTAACAGATGGTTTGGTCAGGTGTTCAGAGCACAAGAGACTGGGGGGGTGCAGTGAAGAGGTGTATAAATGGGTGAGAGTGAGCCCAATGTGTGAGGATATTTATATCACAGGTGTCTTAGTTACCTTTCTGTTGCCATGATAAAATATCACGACCAAGGCAACTTATAAAAGAAAGCATTTAATTTGGGGCTCATGGTTCCAGAGGATAGTAGATTCCATGATATCATGGTGGAGAACACGGCAGCAGGCATAACCTTAGAGCAGTGGCGGAGAGCTTAGATGTTGAGACAACAACCATGAGGGGGTGGACAGCCATGAGGGGGTGGGCTGGCTAACTGGGAATGCTGTGTTCTTTTTAAACCTCAAAATCCACCTCTAGTGATTCATCTCCTCCAACAAGGCCACACCTCCTAATCCTTCCCACACAGTTCTGCCAAATGGAGACCACGCATTGAAATATACGAGTATATGGGGGCCACGCTCATTCAAACCACCACACAATAGGTAGACACCCCAAAAAAAGCTTCCATGATAAAAGGTAGCAAACTAGCAGCTAGACAAAATGGCATGACTTTTCTCCTCCCCAGTTACCCCAGTGCTCACACAGGGTGTCACACACAGGTGTGACAGCCTCACCATTCCAAGCACTCACATTTACACTCATTGTCTTAAGATCTCATGAAACAACCATGTCAGAAGAGTCTACAGCGAAGTGTGAGTGTGAAGCACACCCACAGCACTCGTGCTCTGTGCTGCCCGATACCCCTCAGTCTGACAGTATTGGAGCAGAGACATAGCTGTTGTGTCAGGTAGGAAGTCCCACCTCTCAGAATGCAGACGTGTGATGTGATCTGCCTCCGTGATGATAGGCTAGCAGAAAAGAGTTGGGCATTTAGAGATCACACAGCTACCCTTTATATGTTTTAAAATTCCCCAAATAAGAAGGCAAAAAACCCTGATAGAAATCAAAGGACACAAAAAGAAATAGAAAGGTTCATTAAATATATAGTAAGTGGTTAACTTCCTGTAAGAAGAGAAATGCCAGCTGATGGTGAACAACCTTCATGGGGTATGAGCTATCCTCATGGGGTATGAACTATCTTCATGGGGTATGAATGACACTCATGGGGTATGAACTACCCTCAGGGGAAGAGGACAGTGTGGATAACAGTGTGGTGGAGCTGAGAAGGACACACCCTGTCATATGTGACATATATTAGGAAGGAGTTGCCTCCAGCAATATATTTACTTCCGAGCCAGAAATTCCAGTTCTGAGAATTTGCCCCTCAGGAATTCTTGCTCAATACCTTCTTCCCCAAGCAAAGCCCTCCCACTAACACATGATTTATTCCAGTGCCCCCCACCAAACCCCTTCTTCAAAAACTTTTTCTCCTGTTGTGGTTCCTTCTCTGGTTTCAGGACCCACACACTCCCACATAACTACTCATGTGTGGAAATCAGATGCAAGGGACCTGAGAGAGAATACCTTTACACAAATGAGGGGCGGGGCTCCACCAAAGTATGCATGAAATGCCATAAGGAAACCGCTTACTCTGTGTCTTAATTTTAAAATAAAATTAACAAGAATAAAACCAGAAACAAACGGACAAACGAACAAACAAAAACAAAAACAAACAAAAACAAAAAACAAACAAACAAAAATCCCTTGCTCAAATAAAAAGAAGGACGGCCAGCATGGTGGCGCACACCTTGAATACCAGCACTCAGGAGGCAGAAGGATCTTTGTGAGTTCTAGGCCAGCCTGATCCACAAATCAAGTTCCAGGACAGCCTGGGCTGTTACATAGAGAAACCCTGAAACTCTGTCTCAAAAAAACCAAAAATAAAATAAAAATAAAAAGGAGAGAGAGGGGAAGGAGGGTGGCAGGTAGTTGGACAGGCTGCTGCCTCTAACTATGCAAAAATAAAGCTCAATTCCTACTGCAGCATATTTTCAATATCTGGGGTGTGTGTGTGTGTGTGTATGTGTGTGTATGTGTGAGTGTATGTGTGTGTGTGTGTATGTGTATGTGTGTATGTGTGTGTGTATGTGTATGTGTGTGTGTATGTGTATGTGTGTATGTGTGTGTATGTGTATGTGTGTGTGT